>JAQJVL010002421.1:0-99449 GCA_035578905.1 Stictocephala bisonia
TGGAACTGAAGATAGACACAATGAGGTCCGTTTGACTGTTTTATACCACATTTCTAAGAAGTGGTGAGCATTTCAAAATGTTATTGTTGGGATGAAACATATGGGCAAAGTATTAAAAATGCTACTGATTATAAGCGTGTATTAAGTGCCAATGGCCAGTATGCAGGACATGCTGAACTTCAGAGTGTGAGTGAGCTATTCCCAAATTGTTTGTTTAGAGTTTATCAGGAAAATGATGACACGTGGCCTCTCAACCTCAAATGGAGTCGAAAGATTAAATGGAGCTGCACATTTGGGATTTACTGAGCTAAGGGCAGAAACCCTCAACTGGGTCACACACAACTCGTTCTGGAGGAACTGTTCCACTTCAAAGAAAGAACTGTAATTAAAAAGAACGTCGTTTACCGCACCGTAATCTTAGTTAGTTATTTATTAATTGTCATAAAATATTTCTTTTAGAATTTGTATCGGTCTACATGAAATTTCAACATCGTAAACATAGCCTTGCTGTAAACGTAATACAAAGTTACTTATTGGAGTGTATTTGTATTACATATATGTAACATAAAAACGTGTTATCAATGAATTGTGAGTCTGGAAATATATTGTTTGAGATTAAAAGCACTAGTGGTTTAAACGTCCCAGATTGTCTGTACACAACAGTTTTACCTTGTAGGCTTTAGAGAATTTTAGATTAAATACTAAAAAGTCCTGATTTAGACATGTTTGATCAATATTTCAATTTCATTAAATAATTTAGTGATTTGGAATTATTAAATAAAAATTACCAATAGCACTCATTCTTATTAGTGTTGTTTTTTACCACCAATCCTTGCAATTTACAAATTTAATACTTATGATCTTCCAAGAAGAATTGTTCAAAATATTCATAAATGATACATGTTATACATGGGACCTACCACTGTTATTACACTCTAACAATGCAGCTGTCAAGTTTTATTTTCGAATATTTATTTACTTTGGTGATACTTCCATCGACATGCACAATGTATAATTAATTCATACCCCCAAATTTATGTAAAATTTGTATTTTAAGCAGGAAACTAAAATAATGACTTAACATTAAGAATTAGAATAGGGTGTGCCTAATGAAGGGGGGGGGTCTCAAGATACAGAATTTATCGTGATAACTTAATATATTCGAAACGCTCGAACGCCAACAATACGTTAGCGTAACAAAACATACTTTATCCTGTATTTATTACTCAAACTTATGGGAAATATACGTAGTTCTAAACAGAGCTATTTTTATGTTTGTGTACCTACACTATTTTGTAATAGTGAACATTTTAAAGGTGTCTAACTTTAAATAATGTTATGTTTTTATATGTATGATTTATTTGATTTTATTTAAAATGCAAATAAATAAAAATAATTTGTTATTGTTAGTTTTCCTTTTATATTGTTTAATATTTTCTTTGTTTTTTACATAAAATACCTAGATTCGTACAGAGTGAACGCAAGGTCAACGTTAATAAAAAAATATAAAGTGAAAGCAAGTTCAAAATATTGTTTTGATTTTTATTTGCTTATTTTAGTGCAGAGTAAAGTAATGTAAAATATATTTGATTGTATTTTATTCTTATATATTTAGTGTGTAATATATTTTCCTTTCTAATTGGTTTACTTCTTCTGTTAATAGAATTAAAAAAATATAAATATATTACGTAGCTCAGCTTATTCTCTGAGTTATTCTTACTTAAGTGAGTGAATTTGACTTCTAACATCCGTTAAGCTATTACTTATTCCTCGGACAATGTGGTTTAAATAAATGGACTCGATGTCAAATATGATATTTATTCGATAAATATTTATCATAAGGAATTTTCAGTAAAATAATATTTTTTTATTAAAGAACTAAATCGAAATAAAGATATTTCGATGGAATGTTCGGCAAGGTATTTAGGGGAAATGAGACTATTTAAGGTTGGGCATAGTTGCTCGTGCTGGCCTTATATTTGGAATTTAGAAAAAGTATTTTGATGAAGAAATATTCTTGTTAAATCTTTTAGTAAAATATCGAGAAAGAATGGAAAATATTTTATAGTATTGTAAAAAGTTTGAATGTTGAACTATGGAATGGTGGAACTAATCTTATCCACTGATTCTTTTTTTTGGATTCCATGTTAAATTCTTTTTTAATTAACGTGTTTGATGATTATAGTTGACTAAAAAGTGATAATAGCGTCAAGAGTCAAACAAGTATATTTTCTTATATGTAATAAGAAAATATACTTGTTTGACTCTTGACGCTATTATCACTTTTAAAACCTTATTTTACTGAAAAAACTGTTAAATTAATAAAATTGCCTTTTTACTCTTTCTTCATGGTTAAAGAAAGAGATTACTTGACCAAAAATTCAGTTTTGGAAAAGAATGAACTTTACCATGTGTCTTAAGTTAATACTGGTCATTTACTTGAACACTAGACTTGGTATTTGCCATTAAAATTATTTGCCATTGAATAGTTTTTGAAAATATGTGTAGCTTAGTTTTGAATTATATTATATAAAATGCTTTATAGATAATTTGCAATGTTAATTGGTGATTAAAATTAAGTCTTCTTACAGAACCAATTAGTGTCTAACTAATATGATAAGTATGAGTTGTTTTATAAATAAGTATATATTTTTATTAGAATATTTCGTTTGTTTTAATATTCATACAAGCTTATTTATTATGTAATTTTATTAAAACTAATTTAAATGTCATAAGTACTATGCAAAATGTCCTTAAAAGTATCCTAATTAGAGGTAAAAATATCTTGTTTCAAAATATATCATTAATAGAACTTTCAGTATTCAACATGAAATTTTATTTATGATCTCGTTTTTTATTTAATATTTGACAGTTAGTGCAAAAATATTATCAATATAATAATCACAGTTCACACAGTTGTTTCACTTCTAACCCCGATCACGTCGTGTGGTTGCACCATACAGCACGACTCGTTTCCTGCAACGAGAATGACTGACCTAAATTAGGATGTCGGTCTTCTACATATATACTGTACCGCATAGTTTATTACTTAGATTTAGAGATTTTTTATGAAATTTTAATGTTATGTTACTTTTGTTGTGTTAGTTCTTGCAGTTTAATTATCAGTAAAATGACATTCCAAACGTTAAAATATGAATTACAATTATCTATTTATGGATTTAAATGGCGGAATGAAGATATATTTATTACTATTCAAAATGTAAATTCTTATGAATTGACTGCATGAACTTGTGTTCTGTAAACTAGTTTCCATAGGTATAAATGTCTAAAGTTGACTGGTGTAAATATTGACCAAGTGGTTGTAATAAAAGGTTTAGTTGTTGCGAGATAAAAATGAGGTTAATAACAATATCGGAATTAATCTGTGTACTACTACAGAAGGCTAATACGGTTTCAACATTAAAATTTGTACACGCTAAAAATTACTAACAGGTTGGTTTGCTAAATTTAATTATACGATAAAACATTAATCAATGGTTAAATATGTACAGTAAAAATGGATATACGAGTCTTATCGTACATGAAATAAGACAAATAAGTAACAAAAAACCTAATAACCGGAAACAATTATAAAAATGTTTTGAGCTTAACAGATTTATTTTAATAACAATTATAAATCGAGGCACATTAAGAAACGTAACAGAAAAAATATTTTACAAAACCTTTTCAAAAAATGGATATTTCTCAAATTTCACCACCTTTCATAGTCTCAAACAGGAACGAACTGAGACTCCAAAACCTGGAAACGATCACCCATCAGTAGTACCCTAGGTATCTATCCACGGACAATATTACCCATTCAACGTTTTATCTTTATGAAACTAGTGTTTATGACAAATATCGAGACTTTATTGATAGTAAAATAATATACTTGTAGTACTGTATATTCAACAAACCTTTTAGTTGGAAACGAGTATAAAAATAAAATAAAACTAACTAAATATCCAAAGACAAAGATGTTTCAAAATAGGCAAAGGTATTTAATTATGGATATTAATTAATAACTGTGTGTATTTAACCCAATGTGGCATTAATTTATGTGTAAACGAGAGGAATAGAGTGTTCAGATCTTAATTATGTTGAGGAAATATTTATTTGGGAATCATATTGTTTGAGTTTAGTATGTTGAATGTAAACAAAACGTGAGAACGCCTTGAGGTTCTGTGGCAGGCAATATGAACGTTTCAGGTATATTGTGTTTGTAAAGGTTTCTCTTCATACAGAACTGGTATGATAGTATAAATAGAACCCGAAAATAATAACTATCTCCATTCGTATTATCACGTGTAGCACTTTAACATCTACATTATATTAGTGTTCTGTGGAAAAAATTTAAATCTGTTCATATTTTTCAAAATCTCATAAATTTACAGCTTCTAACATCTGTATCAAGTCAACGAGTAGTATGATAAAGGTTTTTTATAATTCAATTAATTATTTAAATTTGTATGTATTGTTAATTTCACGCTATTGGGTCTGTATTCATTTTCCTGAAAATGTTGGCTATTGGCTATCAATTAACTAATTTGTTAACCTTGATATGTTTACAAATAAATATGTTTTCCAGATATTTGTTTTATTTATAAATGTATTAACAGTGCGGTTTTAGAGTATTTTATGTGAGTTTTGCTCTATCATAATAAATTTATGTGAGTTAAGAATTGCTCCATCATAAGAAATGTCAGCTCTAATGATTTCTGCAAACAGCTTTTTGGCAGCATTAACGTCAAAACATTCAATATATTTTGTAGTTACGTTATCTGAATATGAAACTAAACTCTGTATAATTTTAGCGTTTAAATAACAAAAATGCATGGAGCAATTTATTAAAATTAAATTCCATGACACAAATTCAAACCACCATTAAACATTAGTACTATTATTAATTACAAGAATTCTCTTTCTTCCCTATAGACTATCTTATTGTGCAGTTATATCCCACAAACAAACCCGAATATGCAGTTTATCGAAAACAAACTCGTACAAAATTGATAAATAAAAATCTATTTGACAAAAATATTATAGTTGTTATGAATTTTGTATTGCATTATGAAAACGTTCATATAACTTGAAATTAAACCTGAAATTTATTTTGATCGGTCATGACAATGATTGTAAAAATATAGAAGAATTGATTTGGTAGCAAGTTGTAATGATACCAAAGTTAATAACCAATATTTATGGTTACTTACATAAACGAATGTAGTTTTTGTTACTAACCAAGATTGGACTATGGTTTTTATTGGTGCACTGCACTAAGGACCTACGGAACTAACACAGACTATCGTGGATCAGGGTCATTCACGAACACTAGAACTATCCAATAGTTTCCATTCCGATGGCAATCATTAAGCTCGTGTTTAGAGCACTGAGATCAGAAACTTTAGCAATGATTTGACACAATATATATCTTTTAATGGTATATATTGATCTTGATAGTTGCCATTTATTGACACACAAACTCGCATGTCCTTTTTATACTAGTAGACGCTTTAAAAACACTATATTCAAACATCGTTCAATTTAGTTGATACATTTTTTATTATTATTTAACACTTCCTTGGAACAACCTCAGTAGAACTATACGTGAATTTATTCAAACAAATTTTGAATCACTTAAATTTCTTTTTACTTATATATATATTTACAAATGGAATTTGTACAATTGTTTTCAAATGTACTAACATTCGTAAATTTGAAAAAAGAAAACTTTTTATTTCAATCTTTAAAAGTGACTTTCTTGTTAAGATTCTTCGGATACCAAACAACTAGTTATTTTAAAAGAAATGTTATTTTTGTGGTGTCTCCAAAATAAACTATATGATCCAGCATGTTTGTGTGTGTGTGTGTGTGTGTGTGTGTGTGTGTGTGTGTGTGTGTGTGTGTGTGTGTGTGTGTGTGTGTGTGTGTGTGTGTGTGTGTGTGTGTGTGTGTGTGTGTGTTTACGTTACATATATCTTTGATAAACTGGCACTGGCTTCTCAAAGAAAAAAACTAAACAGAAGAGTAAAGTAAAAAAGAAACAAAAGGGAAACCAAAACGAAGAAGCTAAAATAAAATACTGAAAACGTTGTCGCTGAAACGAAAAGAGTGGAAAGGCAGCAGCTGGAGAATCCCCCTCATTACACCCCTCCCCACGAATCATTTATTTAAATCCCATGTCTCCCTTATTTTACTTTTCTTTCACTTATATTGCGTCATATCCAATTTCAAGAAAATCTCCCCCTTAACTCTCCTCAACGTTTTTTAAACGGCGATTGGTTGTTCTCTCTAGAATTGTTTAGTTTAGTTAAACAATCTAAGCTTCACCTATTTGTTTATTTAATTTTTAGAATGTTTTAAATAAATTTGGACCCTCTCTAGAAGTTATATTTATATTCCTGTTTAGTTGGTTGAATAAATTCCTTTAGTTAATATTGCAACCAAAAACTGATTTATTCTCACAAAATGAATTAACTCACATGAAATTAAATTACAATACATATTTTTCATTCCTATTCGAAAAAATTTTCCTTTCGTAAGATTCAGCTATAGGATGGTGCATAATTCCACAATGAGTAGTGATACCCAAAACAAAACCTAATGAAAAAGAAGTCTACTTCGAAGTATTCGACTTGAGTAGTAACTCTAACGTTGAGCATATGTGACAAAGTCTGATTATTTAGTCGACAAATCTATCTAATTTATGAAATTTACATTAGGCTAATTACTCTATGTATACAGATGATCAAGTGCTCAACCAAAACTTAAATAATAACATATTATAAATATCCTCAAAGATACATGTTTAGAGGAATATGTTGGATTAAAGACTTCATTCAACTGATGAACTGTATCGAATGCTTCAATAATTTCTCCATGAGGTATTATAGAAGAATATTTTGGTAAAATTCTAGCGATTCTTATTTAGGTTTACTTTTTTCTTAGTTGTTGCTAGAGAGTTTGCCTTGTTAAATGATCCCTATCAATCTAACCTCAGGGATCAGTTTACAAGCACGCGACTCTTATTGAGTAGCCTTCGGTTTTGTGAAGGAGCTCTGCTTGTACCTCGTTTGAGGAGGTCATTATAAGGTTTCGCAAGAAGACTGCCTGTAGTCTTGCCAGATTACCTCGGCATTTGGTCTCATGAGAGAGCTCTTGAAAATGTATATAGTTTTTGAAAAGAAATAAGTCCATTAGTCGCGTACTATTTATGATATCTTGATACTAAACAAGTATATATATCTATGTAGTATTGAATTTAGTAGAGTGCTCTCTCTCTCTCTCTCTCTCTCTCTCTCTCTCTCTCTCTCTCTCTCTCTCTCTCTCTCTCTCTCTCTCTCTCTCTCTCTCTCTCTCTCTCTCTCTCTCTCTCTCTCTCTCTCTCTCTCTCTCTCTCTCTCTCTCTCTCTCTCTCTCTCTCTCTCTCTCTCTCTCTCTCTCTCTCTCTCTCTCTCTCTCTCTCTCTCTCTCTCTCTCTCCTCACTACCTCTCTTTTTTATCTAAAGAAAAGCCGACCACCTTTTAAGCCTTACTCTGTCCATTTTTTAGTAGTTGAATAATTTATTGAATAATTTCCTCTCACAGGAGGAACTTCTTCAAATATGGTATGAGGGATAACCAGTGCAGTACAAGGTGAATATTACTGGTAACAACTTCCAGTCAAGGCTAAGTTGTTCAAACCTAAGTCCTGACGCCTCAGACCTCTTGGACATCGGCGCTCTAAAATTACCAATTAAGAAATATTTATTCATCTCCGAATTTTATTATATGTAATTTATATGTAAGCAATAGGTGATAGCTTTAAACAAATTGTTCTCATCACTATCAAGTTCATTTACATTTGAAATCATTGCCAATGAAAACTTAAGGTTAATAAAAAACAATAAGCACCCTTACCAATGATTTTCACTAAACTTTGTGCCTTGAAAATTAATATTAAATAAACTATAAAAATAATATTCCAATTTAAATACTTAACAAAATAAACATAGTTAAATCAGTTGTGTAAATACAATGGTGTTGCAGTAAAAAACGATGAAACTGAAAAGGGTAAAAAAAGATCTATGACATCTAAAATAGATGATTTAGGTTCATAAATGTTTCCTCCAAATTGGTTCTTCCAAGTATTCTTAGACAATTATTTGATTTATATGTCGAAGTAGGTACTGGAGTAAAGGACAGCTGATTGAGAGAACTGAGTGTGAGTAGTGGGGGCTGAGTTGATTGTCCACTCTTACCTATCCTCAGACTCAACCGATTTGTGTCATCAAAAACACTTCAATAGGAGCTTGATTCACCGAGTGTTTCAAATATTGAATCAACATAATGTGTAATATGTAATTTAGTGCCTGATAAATTATCTTTTTGATTTTGTATATTTCTTATTCAAGATAATTTTAAATTTATAAATATCTTGAAAGATGAAACAGTATGAAAATAAATGTTTCGGGAAATTTTCTTCGAATTTTATTTATTATAAAGGAAAAATCTGAAACAGAGAGTTTGAACATAAATGTTAGTAACTTATTCTATAACTATTCATTTACTATTCATTATATAAAGTTAATAAATTTATTTAACATTTAAAGAGAAGTAGGTGTACTACTTTAACTATTGAAATGTATGAGCCCCTTATTTATCATATTAAATGTATGAGCCCCTTATTTATCATATTAAATGAAATGTTCGAGACCGATAAAACAATATGCAGCCCAATAGGTACGGAGTTGTGTTCACAGAAGCAAGTAAAGGAAAGGTCGTCGATACATTTCTCCAACACCGTCTGTAAGACATACAAAAAAGATGTATTTGAATAAAATATACTTTGACATCATAAGTTAATGGTGAATGAATTTTTACCATAAATCTGTTAGTTGAAGGCTTAACTAAATAAAATATATATGGTTTTTGAAGCGAAGTAAAATAATCTTAGCGAGGGGATGAGTTGTAATTTTTGGCGAGTTGTTTAATTTATTCCTACTTTGGATCCCTTTGGATTAATCCATTTTATTTGTTGATGTATTAAACAAGTTTTTATCATTCTGTTTAGAAGCAGAAATGAACTTTACTGTCACTGGCCTAACTACCGGTGTAACGGTGGTTGTTGTTACAATTTGTGCAACTTATAATTAACTATTATAATGCCAAGTGTAGTTAATTAAGTCAAAATTCATACTAACTATCTTGATATTTCATAATATATAATACTATGTAAAGTTAAACTAACTTATTTATCCTATTCTTTTTAGATACTACTACAGTATTAATCACGCAACGGCATTTCTACCATTGCTCATCCCAGTATTCGTTTGGGAAGAGGACCCTTATCTTGGTTTTCTAGCCACGTGTATTCTGAGACTCTTTATAGTTTCACACAGTATTTTCTCCACCAACAGCATCGCCCACATGTATGGACTGTAACCGTACAATAAGTAAGTATATAGTTTTTTCTGTGTATTAAATGGCACGAATTCCATACTTAATAATAAGATCTTATGTTTCCAGTTTTCATAAAATGGACTTGATTTAAACACTTTACTGATCAAATTTATAAGGGATTGAATTAACTAAATGTTATAAGTCTATAAAATAAATTAATCCAACAAAAACCACGCCTTTAAAGAGTGGTGCATATAAGAGGCATACTGGTGTTAAAAGTGTCCAGAGCATACATATTTAAATCTGTGATGTAATGTAGAGAATACTGTGTATTTTGTAGCATTGATTTTATACACAAATAGATTTCCCATCCAATGTCAAATTTTGAGTCTCAAAATATCAGCTGTTTTTGTGGTTAATTGTGGAACGCTAGTGTAGTCCCATGTAAATGTAATACAGTTTAAACCAGCTGTGGTTGCGGGCCACACAAACTAACAAAATTACAGGTACAAATATTCCTATTAGTTGGTTTATCTATTGTAGGTTTATATAATCAATTCTTGTGCTTTCTTACTGTTTCAAGGTTTCTTAAAAGAAAAGGGAAAGTACCAGGTGTTATTTTCAATTTATATACATGTTTTATACATGAATATTTTTGTTTGATTTTATTTAGTCAATTTGATTAACGTCTGTGATAAGTACATAGATAGTGCATATTTTATAATTACTAGAATCACTTTCATTTAACTATTCTAAATATAAATATTGTTACTGCATGGAATATTAAAATATTCTTTCGTTGATGTGTGTTAATTCCTTTAAGATTTTTTTGGTTTAAATTGGTTTCTTTAGGATTATAAAATATGTCTAAAATTGTCATTAATCAAATCATTACTGTCCATCAACAAAATTAAATTTGTCCTGCAATCTTCTATAAAACTATTTTATGTGTATTTAATCATTTAAATAAATATGGATGAGAATTTGATTATTACTAACAATCAACAATTAAAACATTCTAAGTTTTAAGTGTTTTGTAAAATAATTACTTCAACATATGTGATTTTACAATTTTCTTACATAAGTAGCAAATTTCTTTGAACGAATATTTGAAATCCATTTAAACTAACTAAAGAATAATTGAAAGCTTTTTTTAATGTTATTATAAACTAAAATCTCAAGACGTACTTAGTGTGTTTCTGTATTGATTGATAAATCTATAATTTGATTACTTTTTATTCAAAATATTTCCTTTATAGCGAAAGATTAAACGTTACGTTGATTAAAAAGAATGTTTATGTCTGACGTATGCACATTTAGTTACTGATGTTCTTACTTATTGTTTTGCTGCAGGCTCAATAAAAGTGTCATATAATTTGAAAATGCGTGAGTTTTACTCATAAAACTACTAAATAATGCATTTACATACTATTATATTACTAGGATGCTCTATTAACTATTGAAGATACAAATTAATCTTCAATAGTGGAGAAACGTTTATGTTTTTAATTTGAACTTTTGATCATTCTATTTTATATTGAAATATTTTTTTCCATTTCGTAATTTATAAAATGTTTTGCAGTAATTTTCATTATTTTTTATTGAGTTTTACTGCCAGTTTATTAATTGTTATTTTCTCAAGTTACAAATAAAGCATTGCAAGTATTTTATTTTATTAAGTGACACAGTTGTAAGACATTTTTAGATAAAATATAATACAAAAAAAGTTTGATTTGCTATTGTTTATATTCAGATGTATATTGAGATAAAATTATTGGTGGTACTTCAAATTGTTACACTTATTATTATGATGTCTTACTACTCATAGATTACTTGGAGCGTCTTATCCTTGAATAGCAGAAATGAATCTTGGTAATCCAAGTAACTTTTACAAATTTACTTATAAATAGGAGCAAATTTGTTTATGACAGCACTTACCACCTGGTGTTATAAAATTTCCACCAACAATTAATTACCATTAACACATACAAATAAAATAATTAAACATTAGTTTAGATGGTAAATGAAACAATTACAAAGAGTTATTAGTGAAACTTAATAAATATTATCCAGCTTGTATTAGTATTAGACTAATAGTTACGTTTTTGATCTTTTACAATAAATCTTAGTCGTCAGTATTTTTAAGATATTAGAATTTATAACATGGCGAACCAAGAGATGTTTCATTATTGTGTGTAAATGATCTGTTTTATAGTGAATAATAATTTATTAAGAGTATTTCAAAAGTTATAAAGATTTCTTCAAAAGTTTTATTACCAATCGAAAACAACAAGTGAAAATCAAAAACTATCTGAGTCCTCCCTTGACAGTTAAGGCTGGTATTCCCCAGGGGAGTGTAATATCAGCTACTCTGTTCCTAATTTTTATAAATGACGTATTAAAGGTTAACTTTCATGGTAAAGTTACAGCTTTCGCTGACGACATAGCATTTTTCTATTCGAATAAAAATATTAATATTTTATGTGACATGATGACTGAAGACTTACTGCTGCTTAGAAATAGGTGCAAAGCAAACAGGATGGAAGTTAATGTCGAAAAAACTAAATTTATTAATTTTGGATTCACCGATTTTGAATTGCCTTTGCCGTTAAAATGCCATCTTTACAACTGTAACACTTTTCAAAATTGTAAATGTCAACATATTGAAAAAGTAACAAATATAAACTATTTAGGAGTTGTCCTGGACCAAAGACTATCATGGGAAAATCACATCATCCGCTTAAATAATAAATTAAGGTCATCAATACGAACTTTTTATTATTTACTCAACTTCTGTAACACATCCTTGTTAAGAACGTTATATTTTTTTTTAATTAGTTCCAAAATTCAGTATGGGTTAATTTGTTACGGTGGAACGTACAAAACATTGATAGATAAAATTAGAGTATCTCAAAATCATTTTATACGTCTTATGTTAAGAAAAAGATTAAGAGAAAGTTCCTTTCCACTGTACCAAGATTTAAAGATTTAAACAGTTCAACATTTATTCGTGTATAAGGTTCTGAGAATATTTTTCATTAGAAGCGGTAACAGAGAAGACAATGAATTACATTGCTACTACACTAGAGATAGAGCTCGTGGCAATATTAAAATTCCTAAAGTAAATAAAAATATTTTCAGAAAGTCTTTTGAATATTTAGTGCCTAAATTTTTTAATCACTTACCTATATTCATTAGAAACATTACAGCTTTCAATTTATTTTGTAGAAAACTTAAAGAATGGCTTTTAAGTCTTAGTGACATTAGTTTCATGAGTGATATCCTTTCTTAATTAATTCTCAGATTATGTTTGTGTTCTTTTATTTATTGTTATTCATTATAATACAGCTGACTCTTTGTACCTCTAAGTTAAAATATGTATGTATATATATATATATATATATATATATATATATATATATATATATATATATATATATATATATATATATATATAGATAGATAAGAATAGAGCTTACATTTTTTTTATCTTTATATATTGTAATTTTTATACATAAGTCTAATGTAATATGCATATATTGTACATGCAGACACTGCAGATGGCGGCTATTAAATTGTAAATAACTGCTAGACTCAAATCAAATTAAATTGTTTTATTATCTATGTAACTTAATCTTTTTTAACTGATCACTCAACTTGTTATGTGATCAGTAAATTTCCAAGTTTGTTTATTGTTTTTATTTTTGTAAAAATATGTGGAAATAAATATCATTTATCATTTATCATTTATCATTTATCATTTATCATTTATCATTTATCATTTATCATTTATCATTTATCATTTATAATTTATCATTTATCATTTATCATTTATCATTTATCATTTATCATTTATCATTTATCATTTATCATTTATCATTTATCATTTATCATTTATCATTTATCATTTATCATTTATCATTTATCATTTATCATTTATCATTTATCATTTATCATTTATCATTTATCATTTATCATTTATCATTTATCATTTATCATTTATCATTTATCAATTATCATTTATCAATTATCATTTATCATTTATCATTTATCATTTATCATTTATCATTTATCATTTATCATTTATCATTTATCATTTATCATTTATCATTTATCATTTATCATTTATCATTTATCATTTATCATTTATCATTTATCATTTATCATTTATCATTTATCATTTATCATTTATCATTTATCATTTATCATTTATCATTTATCATTTATCATTTATCATTTATCATTTATCATTTATCATTTATCATTTATCATTTATCATTTATCATTTATCATTTATCATTTATCATTTATCATTTATCATTTATCATTTATCATTTATCATTTATCATTTATCATTTATCATTTATCATTTATCATTTATCATTTATCATTTATCATTTATCATTTATCATTTATCATTTATCATTTATCATTTATCATTTATCATTTATCATTTATCATTTATCAGTAAGTGAGTAACGTTTAGTGGTGATAAACTTTAATATCAGGCAACAGGGCTACATAACTATCAAATACATATATTTAATTACAGTATCCAGTATTAACGAATGAAAATTCAACAAAGTATATAAAATATAATTAATTTCGTTTAAAATTGTTGTTGTTGGATAAAAAAGTTATACTTGATTCAAAATTGGCTTTTAATAGTTCAGCACACATTTTAATGTAAAACATTCAGATACTTTATATTGTATTCTAGATTAAACACCTCTTGTGATGACTTCATGCTATCAATTTCTTAAATATATATGCATTTTGAATAAAAACATGTTTTTAATTATATATTTACATTATAAACTAAATTTAAAGAGACACAAATACAGGAACGCGCAATAGGTCTTAAAGCAAAAATATTCCCCTAGCATACAACATAAACTGTTATGGATGGCAAACTGGGAGTGTTATTTGAATGAATATTAACTAACAGAAGCATTTATATTGGTTTTATTTGATCCCTGTATGAACATTAAACCATTCAGGAGGATCCAACCGACGGAAACAGCGTTGGTGTCATTCCTTGCATTAGGGGAAGGTTGGCACAACTACCACCACACCTTCTCCTGGGACTACAAGGCGGGAGAGTTCGGTGACAGACTCAACCTGACGGCTCGCTTCCTGGACCTGTGCGCCAAGCTAGGACTGGCCTACAACCTCAAGACTACCTCACCCGACATGGTTGCTAAAACTAGGGAGAAATACGGTGATGGAAGAAGTATCTAGTGTAAAGATTACTATTTAACTTTTATTCAATGAACACCTATTTTCAGTTAACCATTTAAATTACATTTCATGCTTATAAAAGTTAAGTTTAAAAGTAACACTAAAACATGTATTACGAAAGCAATATTTCCTGTCCAATAATATAAGATTATTTGAATTACTCTAACATTTAATTAATTCTTACAATCAATAAAATTCATAATTCTTGAGACTATGTTTTTCAATATTGTGTTTTCTTTGAGTTGTATTACTTAAATTTGACTTTGTATTTACATTTTTATCAACATCTTGACTCGTGTAAATGTATTGTAAATAATTGGTTTCTTTGTGCAATATTTAATATTACACATATGTACTGTATTATGTTTGAAGTTTATTTCTTTTTAAATTACAAGTAATATTTGTGTTTGTAGATGAATTAATTACTTTTAACGATTTCTTAAAATACTTAATTTCGTAATTAAGTGTAGGCAATAAAAACGCTAATACTATTATTAAAATAAATATTATAAAGTATTTTATCCAATACAGAACAAAACACAATAGTATACTACTTATTGTCATTAATTTGTTTAAAATACAATTCATTTATTTACTCATTATTTTTGTTCCTTTATTTTTTATTTACATTTATGTATGTATATCTTAGATTTATGCATTAACCAACATGTAAAAATACAAGAAACACAAATGAAACATAAAAATAAGTCATGTAAAATATCGTAGTATGTTACATAAAAGCGAAAAAGTACGAGTACTGTTGTGCAGTGTAGGGAACAATCAACATTAATACTTATGGTGTAACAATGTAATAGGTATTAATACGAGTCTTCATAACGTAATAATGCTAACAATACAAACTAAGATAGAAAATGTTATCAAAACCAACAAATAATTAAGGAATCAACAATAAAATAATTGAAACATTAAAAATCAAATAATAACAGCTTAAATGGTTCTATAACAACATAAGTTAAAGAATAACTTATTTTACCAGGTAAAGTTGTGGCTAAGTAGCTCTTTTCAAAATTTAACCTGGAGACCAACGTCTAACGTGATTTTCGAACACGGGAGCAGTGGGGTGAACTGTTTTATTTATTTAATAAATATTTATTTATTTATTTTCTACGGCAAACACCATTTTACAAAAACAGTCTTAGAGCTAGACGACAATAATTTTATGATAATGCACTATTGTATAAAATATAGAGTAAATATGTGAGGAAATGACAATTTACATTAAATAAATCACAAATTTACAAGCATTAACAGTACAAAATATAAAAATATAAATAAAGAAAAATGCAGAGAACAAAAGAGATTTAACAAAATACCAACGATCGTGCAATATCAACAGGATGGTAATAAATTGGTATTACAAGAGACAAATCAACATGCAACATTCTTATGAAATCTAATAATACAATAACAATGAATAGGATGGCAAATATCATTTAAGCAAATAACATCTAACGACATAAATGGCAATGACAGAACCATTAATAATAACAGTGACTGCATTAGAAAAAATGTATGAAAAAAAAATACAAAGAATATGGTATAATCTGCGGCCATGCAGAACAGTCATTGGCTGTTTCTTCTTAAAAGAGATTCCACATCGGCCTTGAAGGAGAGGACACTGCGACCGGAGAAATGGACATCACCACATATTGAGTTTCCCGTTCGCATCAGACGGGGTATTGTACTGTACTGGCTGTGCGTTGCGGAGTAATGGTCTCTTCTGAAAAGCTGCTGCTGTCTTGAGAGACGAGGGATGTGGAAAGAAATTTTTCCTAGTACTTCGGGACTGCCCAAGGAGCCATTTACGATCTTGTAAAGGAGTAGAGTCCATTAGTGCCCAACGCTGAGATAGAGGGAGAAGACCAAGACGAAACATGATCTCATCAAGTCGCACCTCGTTGTATCGGAATCGCAACCTGATACCAATTAGTCACAGGAAGTGGTTCTGGACCCTTTCAAGTACATCGACAAGACCCAGTTGGTAGGGTGACCAGATAGGTGAGTTGTACTCCAGTATGGAGTGGACTAGGGTCACGAAGAGTGTTTTGATTAAACACATAGGTTTCAACAAATCAAAATGTTCTCAATATAAATTGTATCTTTAATTGTTCTATAAGTTTAAAAAAAAAAATAATTTCTTGATCAAAAAATAACCCTAGATATTGTAAGCTGTTTGTTTGTTTGACAAAATCACAGTTTATAGAACACTGAGTATTGCAAATACAATTTACATATTTAAAGATTATTATTACAAACTTAAATTCTTCTCATTTCGTAAGCTAAAACTAATATATTTAGTCTTTTCTGGACTAAATGTATTATTTCCGGTGAACCACAATTGAATGCTGTAAGCTCTTAATTCAATGCTTGTTCTACATCATCCCAGCTAACCTTTATGTAGCATAAGGCCGAATAATGTTAATTTACCATATGCAGTGAAAAAATCATTGATATAGATCAGAAACACAATCGGTCCCAAGATTGACCCTTGGGGTACGCCATTGTTTATACAAACTAAATCACTAAACGTACGATGAATGTTAACAAGTTGTTTTCTGGATATTAGATAACTTTTAAACCAAGACATTTCTCCTAATCCCACAATTATATAGTTTCTTTTTTTAACAAAATCTTGTGTCTTTTTTTAACAAAAGTTAATCTGTATCAAACGCTTTTTTGATGTTTAGAAATATTACAATAACATTTCTACCTACATTTATGGAAAAATAAACATCATTCTCGAACTGTTTTGAAGCTTTTTTCACATTAAAATTCTTAGATGATTAAGTATTCTTAGATTAAATTAGGATGACGTTTTCATATAAAACACTTACACACATATTTATAAAAAGCGTGATAAACAAATTTACTACCCTGTTTCGTCCTGTACAAAAAAACACAATGCCTACGGGCAGCTTAAAATGAATTGCATTTTTTGCTAAACCACCAAAAGGGATGGAAAAATAAGAAAAATTAAGGGCTATAAACACATTTGAGCTGATAAATTATTGGTGTTCAACTTGCACAGGTTTACAAAAAAAGAGAAGATCTATTTTTTACCAACTATGACATTTTCTCTCCAAGGAGTGTTGTTAAAAATAACTGATCAAACAGTTTATCCACCTCAAGGTACAATAAGACCAAGATAAATTTTATACTTGAAACAGGTAGCAAGTTAGTAAAGTTTTAATAATAAGTTTACACTTTATCAACTATGATTGTCAATATCTTAAGGCTGATATTAACATTTAGTGTCTTTTTAAGTTTAAACTCTCCTCCAGCTTCAAACTTTATTATATAAAATATATTTAGGAATGAACTATATTGAGACTACAAAACTAATATCTTCTACTGGTCCTTTATAGATTTGAGACTTTCTCTAAAAGAGATTATCTTCTATGTGCAGCTAAATAAGATTGTTTATGCCTTGTATTACGTATAAAGATAGAATTGAGGCCACAACAAACCAGATTAGTTACATTATTTGTCATTTAACCAACATATTTCTGCGTATATTTTTTGTATAGAGATATTGTGGCAGGAGAATTTTGTGGTTGTTGTGAAATATATAGAGACTGTTGATGGATCAGCATTTGTAAAAGGTTTTATATTGATTATATGTGTAGATTTTATGATAATGGTTTATGATTGAACTAATTGAAGTGACCCTACTTATTCATAAGCATCCTCTAATGTTGTTACGTTTGTCTAACAGGCAACTTTTAGACATAGGCCATCTGAGATTTAAGACCTGAAATAAACGCATCGTGGATGAAATCAATTGTTTCCTCCACCTGTTACATCATTCGCTAAAATTTTGTTAAGTTTATTTAACTTAACAGACCTGATCAGACATGGATAATATGAAGAGTGGTTTCTTCAGCTGAGAACCGATAAATATACTCCCATTCACCTTTTGCATTAGTTACGTGCTGGGCTTTTGGGATAAGATGGGTACAAAGAAAGTAAAAACAATAAGGTCATGGTTTGATGCTCGAAAGGACAATGTACTGCGATGACCCTCCTCAAACCTAAGCTCTAGGTTTTGTTTTAATGTATATATAGTTTTAGTGTAGTTTTCTGTTTTATAAAAAAAGTTACCCATCATTGTTTGATCACATTCAATCACTGTAGAGGGCGTGGGTTTGGCTCTTGCCTCCCAGACTGCGTTGTACGAGTCTTGTGGTAATTCAGCTGCTTTTTTCTTTCGGACGAGCGTCATGTCTATTGAACTCCATGTAAGAATGGCCAGACTCTGGAAACGTTAAAGTGTTCGAGCTTAGATATTTAGTTTGGTGAACAACACAGTGAAGATACAAGATCTTAGTTTTTTTATTGTTGTGTCCACAACAAAGATTACAAAATATTTGTAGATATTTTACATCAGGGGGCTAAATGTTGAAAACATACTGATGGAGCATACTCGTTACTTCATTGGAACTTGTTTGCGATTGTTCGGTTATACAAAAAAGCTATGCTTTACTCCTACTTATTTCATGGATATTAAACAAAATTAGGGTAAGATACCTTTTATTGTATAACAGACTTGTTGAAATATTAACCACTGAAAAATATTTGTGGTAATCAATAGTAACATATTATGTCAGAAAGAGTATTGTTGTTAAATGTATTTTAAAAGAACTGAACTGCGTGATCTTTACGCTTTCTGTCATAAAATGTTTGACCTTTCTTTTGATGTACCTAAAGTTCGGGTTCAAGGGCAGACAGTTGTTCTAGCAAAGGTTGAATTTCACAGGACTCGACGAATTTTGTAACTCAATATTCAGCATGTTCTTTTAGCCTTTAATCTCATCACACTTACTACAGGTGTCAGATCGAAGATAAATGAAAGAAAAAGTTGTATTCTGTTTTGAAAATGTTTAAGAAAAATAAAAAAATTTCTTTGCCTGTGAAAATAAGACCTCCTGTAACTGAGCAATACGTCTCAAACATACTACATTAGTTAGGTGTAAAAAAATAACCCATGCAATAATTTATATTAAATTATCAACACACATACAATAACAGATTTAACGACAAAAATATTCACCATTATTATGACAAAAACATAAGTATTTAAAGTTAATAGTTGCTTTTATAAAATTATTTAGTGAAATGTATCAAGTTCCACATGGTTTATGGTTTATCTTCCTTTCATACGAGATCCACTTACAAGATTATTCCCGCGTTTGCACTTACAACACTTTCTCTCAGTAAAATTATTCCAGGCACTTAGATTTGATAAACTTGAAAACCATACTTTATTTGTTTAAAACATCAATTTACTATATATATTTAGTAGATGGTATAGAAGATAATAAGTTATTTAAGCGATACACTTAGAGGCAGATCTTAACCTTTCACACTTGCCTCGTTCAATTAAAACTGCCCTCTACTTTTGTGGAATGGCCATGTAAAGGACATCATTTTTAATACGTAAAAACTGCTATATTATGCCAAAATATCGATATTAAACTAAAAAACTTATGGCATTTTATGCCATATAAACGAATTCAGTGTTTTACTACACAGTTTTAAGATGTATTCGAATGATAATTATGCTTCGAAAATGTGTGATACTTGATTTTACGACGGCATTGTAATTGTAGACTATACAAAGGCCTACAAACAACTGTCAGGGTCGAAGGTTCAATATTCACCTCTCGAGAAACATACACGCGAACATCCTAGGATTACGTTTGAGATGGGAAAAAAAGTAATAGAAGCAATGAACAAGAGATAACGTTTTCTGGCTATTGCAGAGTTGGAGTGTTACACCAACTAAACTTACTGTCCTGTTAGATCCGATAAGTGGCGGACATTTTTTACTTGAGTATCCAAACACTTCGAGTACGACCTTTTATTGGCCTTAAAGTTAAAACTTTCTCAGTTCAATATCAGTATATCCTCGCAGTCTGTTGTACATCCCTCACATGTTGAATGTAGGTTATATCGACCTTTAATGAAAATACGACTACAATGCAATAGTAAGTCAATCAGAAAATAAAAAAAGCGTAAGTGAGTATTGTTAGTACATAATTGATTGATTTGGGAGGAAACTACACTCCGAGTGAACACAAGAAAATAAAAATATAAATTACAAAGAACACAAATATTCTCAAATATACATTTTGGTGAATTATAACTATGCATTTACAAATGAACCGACTCCCAGCCAGAGTCCCTAAAGTAATTTAAAAAAATCATAATTTAAACACCCCACCACCTGTTGGAATATACTGCAAGCCACCAAATACACAATAGTTTTAGCTGTAGGAAGCAGAAGGTGTATAAATTAAGGGTTTTTAGGGTTTTATTATTTCATTATTTCTTATACAATATCTTATCTCAGTCGTAAATAAATAACACAAATTATCACAAAATAATTATAGAGAAACACATATCATATGATAAATTAATTACATTTAATACTATACGGTCTTCTAGTGTTAATGTCTAGGTCGAAATGTCTATCGGAGATGGTGGAGTCAAGAATTTTAGCATTTTTAGCACGTTGAATGAAACGTTCTAATTGCCAAAATACATTTTTTTTGTTTTAGCAATCGAGTACACGTAAACCTCCGTTAGTGCTAGAATTAATAGAAACCTATCTATTATTGGTTCAGTTATTCAAAGATAGAATAAAACAGATAAAACTTAACAAACTTAAATTAGTACAGAATCGATCTCCACCCACAGTTAATTTTCTCAATTTGATATTATGTAATAAAATGTAACAAATTTGTATTAGTACAGAATCGATCTCCCCCCACAGTTAATTTTCCCAATTTGGTATAATTTAATAAAATATAACAAACTTATATTAGTACGAATTCGATCCCCACACACAATTAAGTTTCCTAATTTGATAAAATTTAATAAAATATAAACAAACTTAAATTAGTACAGATTCGATCTCCCCCAGCAGTTAATTTTCCCAATTTGATATAATTTAATAAAATATAACAAACTTAGATTAGTACAGATTCGATCTCCACACACAATTAATTTGTCCAATTCGATATAATTTAATAAAATATAACAAACTTATATTAGTACAGATTCGATCCCCACACACTGTTAATTTTTCTAATTTGATATAATTTAATAAAATATAACAAACTTATATTAGTACAGATTCGATCTCCACACACAATTAATTTGTCCAATTCGATATAATTTAATAAAATATAACAAACTTATATTAGTACAGATTCGATCCCCACACACTGTTAATTTTTCTAATCTGATATAATTTAATAAAATATAACAAACTTATATGCCGGCGTGGTGGCTCAGTGGCTACGGCTTCGGACTGCGGAGGGCATGGTCCAAGGTTCGAATCCCCACTGAGCCAACGGTCAGTACTTCACTCGTTGAATAAAGTTGACGCACAGGCCTGTAGGCCCATGTCAACTGGCGAGTGAAGTAAAAAAAAAAAAAAAAAATAAATAAATAAAAAAAAATATTAGTACAGATTCGATCCCCACACACTGTTAATTTTTCTAATTTGATATAATTTAATAAAATATAACAAACTTAGATTAGTACAGATTCGATCTCCACACACAATTAATTTGTCCAATTCGATATAATTTAATAAAATATAACAAACTTATATTAGTACAGATTCGATCCCCACACACTGTTAATTTTTCTAATTTGATATAATTTATTAAATATAACAAACTTATATTAGTACAGACTCGATCTCCACACACAGTTAATTATCCTAATTTGATATAATTTAGTAAAATACATAACAAACTTATATTAGTAAAAATTCTATCTACACCCACAGTTAATTTTCCTAATTTGATATAAATTAATAAAATATAACAAACTTATATTAGTACAGATTCGATCTCTACCCAAAGTTAATTTTCCCAATTTGATATAATTCATTAAAATATAGCACATTTAAGTCACCTTTTGTTGCTAAAAGTTTTTTGGAAAATATCACTTTTGTAATCTAACCATCTTTTACAAAAGAATTATTGGAAATATCAAAATTTGGACAATTTTAAATTACTATGGCCGTGCATGACAAGAACGTTCGGTGCCAGTGAGAGTGACAGTGAGAGTGCCAGTGAGAGTGGGTGTTTAATGAATCACTATATGAGGCATCGTCGTAGTTACACTCTTATATTCAAATTCACTCTAATGAATTCATTCATATTTATTTTTTTGAACTTTGGCAAGGAAAGTTTGTAAAAGGAGACGTTGATTTGTATAACCAAACAAAGAACAATGGCCTGGTGCATTTGAATTTCTGCACAGTTTTGCGATTTCTCATGTTTATATTTTACAATCAGCCAACAACGTGAGTAGATCTAAGATAATTTTCTTTAGACATTAGATTCATATATTAACTATTCTTTCTTTATTAAACGTAGTTATTGTAATATTGAAAGTATGCATAATCTAATATGTTACCCATAGGAGAGATTTTATATTAAAAGATAAAAATTAAAAATATAGTTTTATAAAAACGTGTTTCAATCTAATAATGAAAGTTTAGTTTTAATTCGTAAATTATCATGTATTGTAATTTTTAAACAAAATAAAAGATAATCAATCTCAATATCAATAGCAAAATAATTTTAGTCTTGGATATATAAGTTGCTCTTTTAACAATCTCCTAAGTTTAACAAAACTTTACTTTTTAAGTGAGATTAGAAACAAAAATTCATTATACTTTAGATTTGACAGTTTACATCGGCCTAAATGTATACATTGTAATACACACCAGAACCTGAATACATGCTAAAAGTACTAATATTCGCACTAGACTTCCATAATGCCATAATACTGGCAGATCCAACAGCTTCATTGGATACGAGAAATACTGACACTGTAAAAATGGGACCATTAACTTCTGCCAGTGGACATGACCATATACATGTTTACATTGGCCTAAATGTATACGTTGTAATACATACCAGAACCAGAATACATGCTAAAAGTACTAATATTCGCACTAGACTTCCATAATGCCATAATAATGGCAGATCCAACAGCTTCATTGGACACGAGAAATACTGACAATGTAAAAATGGGACCATTAACTTCTGCCAGTGGACATGACCATATACATGTTTACATTGGCCTAAATGTATACGTTGTAATACATACCAGAACCAGAATACATGCTAAAAGTACTAATATTCGCACTAGACTTCCATAATGCCATAATAATGGCAGATCCAACAGCTTCATTGGACACGAGAAATACTGACAATGTAAAAATGGACCATTAACTTCTGCCAGTGGACATGACCATATACATGTTTACATTGGCCTAAATGAATACATTGTAATACACACTAGAACCAGAATACATGCTAAAAGTACTAATTTTCACACTAGACTTCCATAATGCCATAATACTGGCAGATCCAACAGCTTCATTGGACACGAGAAATACTGACACTGTAAAAATGAGACCAGTAATTTCTGGCAGTGGACATGACTATATACATGTTAACATTACTAAACTAGACTAAGCAAACTATTGTTAATTTGTTTAGTTTTCCATTATGCTAATATAGATCCCAATATAACTTTTGTAACCTGTATGCTCAATTCACCTAAATCAGTAAATTGTAATATATAACTATCGGCATGGTATTAAAAATTAATATTACATTGCTGGTTATGCATTTTCAGAATCTATGTAAGATTCTAAGCTAAGAATGAGGAATAATATTTTTTCAACTTCCGCTTTATTTAGCTGCTAGACAAAATTTTTTTTCATAAAATAATTTTTATATTTGTTGTTATCTAAACGATTATTACAAAACTCTATAAAAGGGTTCATGTTAGAAGATAGTATTTAATCAACAATATTTTTAAATTATCTTAATTACTTTCCAAATTTATCCTGATTATTTTAAAAATTATGGCCATTTTGTTTTTATTTTAAAAAATATCTAAAAAATCACCAGTATTATAAAAACTGTGTATAAAAAAAAAAAAAAAAAAAAAACAGGTTTCCAATAACTTTACCTTTACAATGATACCTCATTTGTAATAATCGGTTAAGGAATAAAAATGTTATGAACTAACATTAATTCACATTCAAACTAAATGGCTACTAATTGGACAGTTTTTGAACTGCACGTGTTATGTCTAAAACGATTTTTACAAATGAGGTATCATTGTAAAGGTAAAGTTATTGGAAACCTTTTTTTTTGTCTTACACAGTTTTTGAAAATAATCAAGATAATTTAAAAATATTTGTTATCAAATACTACCTTCTTACATGAACCCATTTACCGAGTGTTGAAACAATCATAAAGATAACAAGAAAGATATAAATAGTTTTATGAAAAAAAATGGCGTCTTGCTGTTAACGGAGCAAAAATTAAAACTGTATTATTCCTCATTTTTAGCTTAGAATCACACATATTATCTGAAAATGCATAGCCAGCCCCACCTTTTTGTAACACCCTGTATATTAAAGTCCTAGTAAATTACTCATCTATTTTGTACATTTTAATATACGTTGCTGAGTTGTAAAATTGTTGATCCAATCTCTCATAAAATTTTAAAATTAAAATTTACTGTACATATCGTAAGTATTTCAACGGTAGCCTCCGACAAAAAACAGGGGAAAATAAAATTTAAAAAAAGATTGAAAATTACAGAAAACTTTTGTCTTAGTGTTTATTGATCGCTCGTCACAGAGCTAAGCCCTCAATGCACAATAGAAAACCTTCTTAAGTGAAAGCTGATTTTTTAACAGTATTATTTAATTTCAGGATGGCTCCAAACCTTGAAGGATCAACCTTTCAGATAACTGATCAATTAGATGAACCTGGTGTTGAATCAGGACCTCAGAAAAAATACAGAGTATTAGTAATTGTGTTGTTTGTAATTTTGCATGTAGGAACTTTGTTTGCACTCTTCAATCTACATAAGATGAAGCTCTGGACTCTCATTTATAGTAAGAACAACAACTTTGTTGCAAATATAAGACTTAGAACATAAGGTTTGGTGAACAATTATTTGTTGATAAAATTAAAATTGAAAATTATAGTTGACCATATGAGGTCTCAGAATTTACTCTGATTGATAGTTTCTTTTTTCTATGACTCTACAACGCTAATGTTTGAATTCTTAGAACAGTCCTCATTTAATTCTGTTTGTAGGCTCATCTTACTAATGATTTTTAAATGATGTTTCAAAATATTTTCTCACAAACAAAATTGATACCTTAAGATATACAGCGAAAGTGTGAAAGAAAAGTCCAAAAACACATTAATAATTTGTTAACGCTTACAGATAAAGCAATAAAACTTGGCGCCTATTAATCTACTTTTTTTAAGTAGGTGAAATTTTTTTTCATATCTGGGAAATGGCCCGCAAGGAGTCAGAAGAAAATCTAAAATGAGAGCATAGGTTGAGTAGTACATGAAATTACAGGTCTTTAGCAGTAGAACATAAACCCACAAATCCAAACTCAAAAGGTTCGCTCTTTAAAAAAGGACGCTGATTTAAACTTTTAAAGTTCTTTCTGTACCTCTGGGTGCCCATGCTACCGTCTCCAGGTGGAAGTGATAGCTATCATGACAGCCACACAGGAAGAAATACGTCTATTTTCTATCTGCTCGGACAGCCAGGTGGCCATAAAGGCGATCATGGCGCCATGTACCAGCTCTAAGTTGGTATGGGAGTGCCAGGGGATCCTGAAGACTCGATAGCGTAAACAGGTGAGACTCATATGGGTCCCTAGTCATGCATTTATGGAAATGAGAGAGCTGATGCATTGGCTTTTCTAGAACCAGAGGACCTTAGAAGGGCTACACTCGGGGAGATCATGTCCTTCATAAGGGGGACTGGTGTGACTCTCTTGTGTCTCTCTCGTCAGGCTCGGGGCGCAAAGGGCTATGGAGTCTAGGCGCGGTGGGCTTGGTGACAGGACCACAACCCGGTGTATCTAACTAACTAAACTTTTAAAAAGTTACAATGAAGGTCCTGTTATAGACGGTTTAATATTATTTTCTTAGCTCAAGTTGGGAAAGATAAATTGTTTAAATGCCTACTGAACGTAAGATACCATTTTTAGGGTACTTGGTGACTCTTCACTTCCATTAGATGGTGGTCCACAAGGAGTTGAAGAAAAATATTTAATATAATATAGTTCAGTATATACATCATTTTAACGGGGTTGGCTAGCATATATGAATACAACAATCAGCACTTAAAAAGGTTGATCCAGTACAAATTGGCTGACGTTCAAAGATTTTAGTGGAAAAAAGTCATGCTTACTTGCTAAATATTTTTAGAGTAATTGTTCGAATTGCTAACTCGTTTTTATTATGAACTTCATAATATACATTTGTACGACAGGCTTAATGCATGCAGCAGCTTTTATTCCTTTGATTTATAGTGCACTTGAACTGTGGCCACTAATGCAATGTCTCACTACAACTAAGAAAATCTTATAACAACTTCCATTTTGTTCTGGATCTACCTTTTTAAGTGCTGTTTGTGGTATTCACCTGTGCTAGTCAACCCCTTTAAAATGATGTATATATTGACCTATGCTATTTTAAATATTTTATTTTTTTCCAACTCCTTGTGGACCACCATCTACTGGAAGTGAAGAGTCATCAAGTACCCTAAAATCGATTTCTTAAGTCCAGTAGGCATTTAGCTTTCCCAACTTGAATTAAGAAAATAATATTAAAACGTCTAGAACAGGACCTTCATTGTAACTTTTTAAAACTTTAAATCATCATAATTTTTTAAATCGCAAACCTTTTGAGTTTGGATTTGCCGGTTTATGTTCTACTAAGAAAGACCTGTAATTTGATGTACTACTCGATCTATACTCTCAATTAAAATGTTTTTCTGACTCCTTACGGGCCATCCCCGTAGATGTCAGTTACTTTAAAAAATAGATTAATAGGTTCAGTAATAATGTACCATGTTTTATTGCTTTATCTGTAATTTTAAGAATTGTTAATCTGTTCAGAGAATTTTCTACCACACTTTAGGCTGTATTAAAAAATGGTGGCTGTTGATTCACCAAACTGTATTAAGTAAAGAAACACGTCAAAAGATTACTGTCCGAAAGATTTACATTTATGCCCACTAAATAAGATTAGGTTTTAGTTAGAGCTAACTTATTCTACTAACAAATTAAACTTCTGAGCCAAGCAGGAGTGATTTCCGGACTTCACATACTTTTCTCAAAATTCATTATTCATTATTATGATCGTCAAGATATAAGCGAATATGAGGGGCGAATGAGTTTGATCAGTGTAGATGAACGAGTGTAGTCATAGTTACTAACTAAGGTCAACTGTTCCTCAGACAGAGCTATTTATTAATAGCCCAACAGTCAGGGCCACAACGGGACCTACGGCTTTATGTGGAATCAAAACCACGTAGTGTTGGTCTGATTTTGAAAATAAAAGCAGTTATCACAAATTATGGTTTGATGTAGTAAAACAGGTCATACAATGATAGCTATAGATAAATGAATTTCTTACTATAAAGATTTCATTATATTTAAATTTAGATAGTTATTTTTTAATTATCAACCAACATTCTAAGTTGTGCTTGATCTAATTTATGGGTAGCATACCTTTTTCCAAAGGGAGTTTTATAGATTCCAAAATGTTATAGCATGTGTTTCCCAAAAAACAATCATCAGATTTAAAGTTTATCACTTTTCTTACGTCATAGCCCACTGTCCATACCTACCCTTGTTATTTAAAGACTAACATTACGTTTACTTGACAATATATATCTTCTTGAGGATTTCATCCATGAGCTTTCTTTCAAGTATAAAACATATTATATGGCATGTACATAATTTAACGTTCTTTTGATTTATACACTAAAATTGAATAGTCTACTGAATTACAGGTTTATTATACATGAGATTTATCATATTTGTTCCAGCTATTATCCTCATTGTCCTGGCAATAATAGGCACCACTGCAGGAGCACACAGGCTGTGGTCCCACCGATCGTATGAGGCAACTTGGCCGCTCAGACTGTTTCTCTTCTGCTGTTGCACACTATGTAGCCACGTAAGTGTCCTAAAGGCTACGTAAACAATTTTAATAACTAATATTTGGTACCAATGAATTGAATCAATCCAAGGGTGAAATTTAATTTCAGGCTGTATTGTTCATAATAATGTAGTATACAGCCTGCGACAATTATATTTCGTTATCCCTGTCTCTCACAAAAACTAGTGCACTGTACTAGACTTCAAATAGCCCATGCAGCGTTATGACAGTTCACTGAACTAGACATCAGATAGGCCGACCAGCGTTGTGACAATTCATTGTACTAGATCTTAGAAAGCCCATCCAGTGTTGTGACAGTTCACTATAATAGAACAGGTAACCCATCCATCTTTGTGACAGTTCACTGTACTAGACTTCAAATAGCCCATCTAGCGATGTGACAGTTCACTGTAAAAGAACAGATAACCCACCCATCGTTGTGACCGTTCAATGTACTAGACTTGAGATAGCCTATCCAGAGTTGTGACAGTTCACTGTACTAGACTTCAGATAGCCCATCCAGTGTTGTGACAGTTCACTGTACTAGACTTCAGATAGCCCATCCAGTATTGTGACAGTTCACAGTACTAGAACAGGTAACCCACCCATCGTTGTTATAGTTCACTGTACTAGACCTCATCAGATATCCTATCCAGAGTCGTGACAGTTCACTGTACTAGACTTCAGATAGCCCATCCAGTATTGTGAAAGTTCACTGTACTAGTACAGTTAACCCACCCATCGTTGTGATAGTTCACTGTTCTAGACCTCATCAGATAGCCTATCCAGAGTCGTGACAGTTCACTGTACTGGACCTCATCAGATAGCCCATCCAGTATTGTGACAGTTCACTGTACTAGAATAGGTAACCCACCCATCGTTGTGATAGTTCACTGTACTAGACCTCATCAGATATCCTATCCAGAGTCGTGACAGTTCACTTTACTAGACTTCAGATAGCCCATCCAGTATTGTGAAAGTTCACTGTACTAGTACAGTTAACCCACCCATCGTTGTGATAGTTCACTGTACTAGACCTCATCAGATAGCCTATCCAGAGTCGTGACAGTTCACTGTACTAGACCTCATCAGATAGCCCATCCAGTATTGTGACAGTTCACTGTAGTAGACCTCAGATAGCCTACCCAGTGTTATGACATTTCACTGTACTATACCTCAGATAGCCCATCCACCGTTGTGACAGCTTACTGAACTAGACCTCAGATAGCCCACCCAGTGTTGTGACAGTTCACTGTACTAAACCTCAGATAGGCCACTCAGCGTTGAGACAGTTCAATGTACTAGACCTCAGATAGCCCACCTAGTGTTGTGACAGTTAATGTACTAAACCTCAGATAGCCAATCCAGCGTTATGACAGTTTACTGAACTAGACCTCACATAGCACATCCAGCGTTGTGACAGTTTACTGAACTAGACCTCACATAGCACATCCAGCGTTGTGACAGTTGACTGAACTAGACCTCAGAAAGCCCACCCAGCGTTGTAACATTTCATTGTACTAAACCTCAGATAGGCCACTAAGCGTTGAGACAGTTCAATGTACTAGACCTCAGAAAACCCACCCATCGTTATGACAATTCACTGTACTAAACCTCATCAGATACCCCACCCAGCGTTGTGACAGTTCACTGTACTAAACCTCAAATAGCTCACCCAGCTATTGTAATTGCAATATGTTAAGAGGCATTCAGCTTACAGACTACGAAAGAAACATTCTCAGTTTAATGCTGTCTTTGATAAATCGGTTAGTGCTAGGTCTGTAAAAGTATATTTAAAAATATTTAGGCATTGTGTATTTGGTTGCCAAATTATGATTTATTTTGATTCTGTTTATTTCGGTACAGTGAACGATTTTCATTAAAATTGTGTAAGTGATTTACATAGCTTTTTATTAACTTAAATTATTTTTTTAAATTTTACTTAAGTAAAATCCTTAATTATATTATTACTTGCAAATATATATTTCGTCTCACCGGAATATTTGTGCCCGTAGTTTGGTTAGTTAGTGATGTCTGCCGCTACAGCTGGTTTAAACTTCATTACATTTCCATTTTACTACACTAGCACTTAAACTCAAATTAAAAATTATTTATTCACATAATAATAATATTTTTTTATTGTATAAGGACAATTATGTACAATTGTATTGCAATAGTCACGATATTTAATAATTTGCCATTCATACACTACAATCAACATACAGTTATAGGGCTGAAACCCAAATTCCCATTCATCGCCAATTAACCTCTTCAAACCCACTATTGTTAATTTTGTGTATCTTCCCCCTTCCATTTATGTGCAAAGAATTCTCGCACATAAATGGACGCAATATTTTTTGCTTTCGGCGTTGTAGCACTTTTATAAATTCTGGTAAGCTATTGACTATACGATCACCCATCTGTGAAGGCAGGTGTTCATATACTACCATCCTGTGTCGGCTAGTTTGGTAGATGTCCCTGCCTCTAGTGTTGTATGTATGTACATCTCTGCCTCTTATTAGAGCGGTCTTATACATACAATATGTCACGGTCTCAAATATATGTAGAGGCAAAGTAATGTCAACAGATTCAACTCTTTGAATTTTGGCTTGCACGACTCTCTATAGTGCAATTTTAGGATGATTCTACCTGACATTTTCTAAATTCTAAATGTTCTGATTAAGTTTGCATTTGAACATCCTCCCCATAGCACTATTCCAAAGACCATGTGAGGATAAATCAAACCATAATAAGCCGTCATCAGTAACTGAGTTGGGCAGAATTTAGCTAAATTTCTCAAAACATAATAGCCTGATGAAAATCTTTTAAACAGATTTTCAACGTAATCATTCCAAGTCAACCCTCGATCTATTCCAAGGAATTCCAAGGTGTATTCCAAGGAATTTGATTGAATTACTCTCTTTAATTTCCGTTTCGTTCATCATGACCGTCAGCCCTCCTTCAGAATCAAACGCATTAAAAAAAAACCGCATACATGCTGAGTTTTCAGAATTTGTATTAAGATTGAGTTTTGAAAGTGCTGAATAAAGTTATTTATTTCAATAAATGGCCGCACTTCCAATTCCTCATTTGAATTTTCTGTGAAAGAGGCAGTTGTATAATCAGCATACTGCACGAGTGTTCTATGCTGCTTTGATGAAAAAATATCGTTTACATAGACTAGAAAAAGGAGGGGGCTAAGGATTGATCCCTGTGGGACTCATATATTTTATGTTTATTTATCCAGATTGTATTACAGAAATTTGAACAATTTGTGATCTGTTATTTAGGTATGTGTTCGAGACTGATTTCTACTGTAGGGGTGGGGGTAGGTTCGAGCCGTCACCCATCGGCCCTCGGGCAGTCAGTCTCGCGTAGCGCCTCACCCACTCTTGCAGTGTTGTAGCCACGAGCTCATATTGATTCGATACATTTAGATTCGTTACATATAGATTAGATACATTTACAGTTTATCTAGATCAGTTATATTTTACTTTAATCTCAAGTTTTGTCACAGTTTCAATAGTTCTTACCATTAACTACAATTTCAATAAACTCAGTGTTCACATCTCATTTTACTATTTACCCGTTTCCGAATTGGCTTACCGCGGCATACATACGCCGTAACATTTTTGGTCCTCCGGGCCGGATCGTATACGTAACATTTGGTCCACCGCGCCGCACCGTATACGAAACGGATTACATCACTTTGTGCAGTGAAACAGTGGTTCTTTAGCTACGTTGTGAAGCCTGAACAGTGCAGTGTAGTGCCAGTTAAGTGTTGGTGACAACCGCCCTTGCCTGCTTTCTCCGAAGTCTTCTTTGTCTCCAGCCAACCCCAGCGACTTCACGGCGCCCATAAAGACCCTCAACATCTGCCGACTGCGTTCCAGCCCCATTGTGAACCTCTCGCCTCTGCCAGCCCTTGCGCGCCTCTATGGACACATGTGAGTGAGCCCTTCCTCTTCCACTCTCCTTCAGGGCAACCGTTGACCCCACACTCACTTTCCCTTTCTACACCCTCAGCTGTTCCTTTTATTCTCTTCTGTCAAAACAAACCTTGTAGTAAACTACCCTTGTCGCTAACTGCCATTTAATATTTATTCATTTTGATTGTTTTAATTTTATCATTTCATTTTATTTTCGTTTAGTCTGTCATTACATTTTATAAAATGGTAGGTGATAATGACAATAGTACTCAAGAACTGAAACAACTGGTTCAGAAGAGAGGACAAGCTAAAGCCAAGCTATCTAGATTTAAGACCTTTCTTGACTCATTATCAGACACAACTAGTGTGACAGAGCTAAAACTAAGACTAGCTAGATTAGAGGGTATTTTATCAGAATTTGAAGAAATACAATCACAAATAGAGGTCATTGACACAAGCGACTCACAAGAGGATGAAAGGGAGTCTTTTGAATTGATGTACTACAAATTAGCAGCTCAAGGTGAAGACACTGTGCAGAGTCGGATCCCACAACCTGCCATTGCATCTACTCTCAACAATGGCCCATCAAGTACCTCATCCAACAGCCAAGTCCAAGTAAAACTCCCAACAATAGACTTACCCAGCTTCAGTGGCCAGTACGAAGACTGGTTATCTTTTTCGGAAACCTTCAATGCATTGATTCATACCAATGAGTCACTCAATAATGTGCAAAGGTTTCATTACCTGAGGTCATCTTTGAAGGGTGATGCTTCTGAACTCATACAATCCCTGGAGCTTATTGCTTCCAATTACTCAGTAGCCTGGAGTTTATTGGAAGGCCGCTACAAGAATAAAAGAATCATCATCCAAAAACATGTAAAGTGTCTGTTTGAGCTCGCTTCTGTAGACAAAGAAGCAGGTCATAGCATAAGGAACTTGCTGGATGGTACACTGAAGCACATCCGCGCCCTAGTAGCTTTAGGAGAACCGACTGAAAGTTGGGACACGTTGTTATTACACTTAATAACATCGAAATTGAACTTCAGCCTACTGCGGGAGTGGGAGCTCTCCACAGTCCCAGACCAGCTTCCGACGTTCAAGAACCTGACAGAATTTTTAGAAAGGAGGTGTCAGATCCTAGAAAATGCAAGTGGCAGAGTGTCACAAAGGCCCACCACCTTGAGCACTACGAAGACCAGACCAGCACAACGATCCTGCCTATTGGTTCTAAGCACAAACTGTCGCTTGTGTAATGGTAAACATCCCATTTACAAGTGCCAGGATTTGCTGAAACGCCCGCCAGGTGACCGTCATCACATGCTAAGGAAAGCTGGAGTCTGCTTCAACTGCCTTAAACCAGGCCACAAGCTATCAGAATGTTCTTCAGGAGGTTGTAGAATATGCAACAAAAAACATAATACTGTTCTTCACTCATCCGATTCATCAGCTTCTCAAGAAACGTCATTAAAAGAAGTTCCTGCAGGAGCTATAAATGTTCACGCTCGTGAGAAGAAAAACGAAGTTGTAAGTGCACACACGGCTACTCAACATCAAAACCAACATCAGGTTCTGTTGTCTACAGCGCTGGTAGACCTTGTGAGCCCCACAGGAAAACAGCTGAGATGCCGGGCCTTGCTTGATAACGGTTCACAATCTTGCTTTATGACTGAGAACGTGTGTCAAGCCTTAGGACTACGTAAAAGCAGGAACAAGTGCCAAATTGTTGGTGTGAACAATGTTCCAATAAGCATGAGTGGAACAACTACTTCTTTGGTTAGGTCTTGCGTTACCAGCTACAAAACAAACTTATCATTTGTGGTTGTCCCAAAAATCACAAATGACTTACCCAGAGAACAGGTTAACGTTGAAGGGTTTAAAATACCTGGCCACATCACCTTGGCAGACCCTGGCTTTGCCAGCCCTGGTCGCATTGACTTATTGATAGGACAAGAAATATTCTTTGACATAATCTGCATAGGACAACTTAAGTCAACGGGCTACCCAACATTGCAGAAAACCAGGTTAGGTTGGGTGGTAGGAGGGAAGCTAGAAGGTGAGATTAACCAAACAAATGCTTATCAAAGCTGTCTTCTTACAACAACAGAAGGGCTCAGCTCTCAACTACAACACTTCTGGAACTTAGAAGAGCTTCCAGCCAAGAAACACCTGACATCAGAAGAACTGAAGTGCGAAGAAGACTACGAAGAAAACACGTATCGTGAGGACAGTGGAAGGTACAATGTAAGAATGCCTCTGCGGTCTGATGCCAAGGAACTGGGTGACTCTTGGGAGGTAGCAGAGAAGAGATTTTTGCAAATGGAGAGAAGACTTCAACGTGACCCATTCCTCAAGGAAGCCTACACCAACTTCTTAAAAGAGTACCAGCAACTAAATCACATGACTAGAGCCAATGAAACTGAAGACAAAAATAAACCTCAGTATTTTCTTCCACATCACCCTGTCATAAAAACTTCCAGCTCCACAACGAAGCTACGCGTCGTCTTTGACGCATCTGCAAGGACAACATCAGGGATGTCACTGAATGACATCCAGTTGGTTGGGCCTACCATCCAAAGTGACATTTTTTCAGTGATCTTGAGGTTTAGGCTACACACGTTTGTAATGACAGCTGACATTGAAAAAATGTTTAGGCAAATCATCATCAACTCTTCTCAAAGAGATCTGCTGCAAATCTTATGGCGAGAAGAACCCTGCCAGCCTCTTCAAACCTTCAAATTGAACACAGTGACGTACGGAACAGCGTCTGCGTCATACTTGGCAACAAGAACTTTAAATCAGCTGGCCGAAGATGAAGGAAGAGACTTCCCAGAAGCATCAGTAGTCATTAAAAGAGACTTCTACATGGATGACCTGATAACAGGTTCTCACTCAATGCATGAAGCTCTTAAACTTCAAAACCAGCTGATAAGCATTCTACAGCGAGGTGGCTTCAAACTTAGGAAGTGGAACTCCAACTCAAACCGTCTTCTGGAACATCTTGATCCTTCTCTATGCGAAAACTCACCTCAAGAATTCCCCAATGACTCAGAGAATACTGTTAAAACGCTAGGTATGTGGTGGGACGCAACAAATGACGTCCTTCGCTTTAAACACTCACCCTTAGAAGGAAGAAATCCTAACCAGCTAACCAAACGTGTTTTGTTGTCAGAAATTGCCAGATTATTTGACCCTTTAGGCCTGTTAGCTCCAATAGTAGTAAGAGCAAAGGTTCAAATTCAAGAGCTATGGAAGCTACAGCTAAGTTGGGATGAAGCATTACCCATGTACCTCCACACTCAGTGGAAACAGTTTTTGAATTGCTTGTCCAATCTGAATGACCTTGCGATCGCTAGACAAGTGACATTACCACTTGCTGAAGGCAAGTATGAAATAGTCGGCTTTTCAGATGCTTCTGAGAAGGCCTATGGAGGAGCTGTATATTTACTTCACCGAGACTCCAAAGGGAACACCAAGTCAAGCCTCGTCTGCGCTAAATCACGTGTCTCCCCACTGAAGACCACCTCTATTCCAAGATTAGAACTCTGTGGAGCGTTGCTGTTAACCGAGTTGATAGAGCAAGTAAAGATGTCCCTACCTCTAAAAATAAGTGCAACTACTTACATGACAGATTCTACAGTCGTACTAGCATGGATCAACGCAACACCATCACGATGGAACACCTTTGTGGCCAACAGGGTTGCCAAAATTCAAAACCTCACAAACAGTGGTGAGTGGCGACATGTGAGAACAGACGAAAATCCAGCTGACCTCATTTCAAGAGGGTCGAAGGCTGAACTCTTAGCTAGTTCGGAGCTCTGGTGGGAAGGTCCAGCGTGGCTTCGCAAAGAAAAGACTGTCTGGCCTAACACTTTACCGATCTTAAAAGAACCCCCTGAAGAAAAACCAATAAAAACGTGTTCCTTTGTCTTAACCAAAAGTTCTAATAACATTATTGAAATCTTGTTAAAAAGAAAATCATCCTTTCAGAAGATTTGTAGGATTTTAGCACTCTGTATTAGATACGTCAGAAACCTGAAGGCTAAGTCTACAAATGCACCCGTTCAGAATGAACCCCCTTCACAAATTGACATCAAGCATGCAAGAGATCTTGTACTAAGATTCGTACAAGGGGAATCCTTCTCTCAAGAACTCAAAGGGTTAGGCGCTGGTGACGCTAACAGAGCAGTGTCTGTGAGTGGAAGGTTTATGGCACTTGCTCCCTTTGTTGGAAGAGATGGTTTGCTCAGGGTGGGCGGTCGCCTTGGCAGCTCTAGCCTAAGCTATGACTGCCAACATCAAATTTTGCTGCCAAAGAGTCACATTGTAGCAGACATGATCGCTAGAGAGGAGCACATCCGACAACTTCACTGTGGCCCCCAAGCTCTACTCTATGCCATAAGGCAGCAATATTGGCCAATAAATGGACGTTCCTTAACAAAACGAATAACACATAATTGCATCAAGTGTTCAAGAGCCAAACCCAAGCTTATGCAATAACAAATGGGCAACCTGCCACCTCAACAAAGTAATCCTGCTAGAGCCTTCCTGAACACAGGTGTAGACTATTGTGGCCCTTTCCATGTAAGGCCATCAAGAAGACGCGGGCTGAAACCTTCAAAAGCGTACGTCGCAGTATTCATCTGTCTAGCAACAAAGGCTGTGCACTTAGAACTTGTTGGGGACTTATCAACAGAATGCTTCCTAGGAGCGCTCAGAAGGTTTACTTCAAGACGAGGAATTTGTGCAGAAATTCATTCTGACAACGGAACAACGTTCGTCGGAGCCAAGAGACAACTGCAAGAGTTGTACAATTTCTTCGAGAAGGAAGCACCTGCCATCTCAAAGGCGGCAATTGAAGATGGAATCCAATGGAGCTTCATTCCACCCTATGCACCACACATGGGAGGCTTATGGGAAGCAGCAGTCAAATCCCTTAAGCACCATCTCCGGAGGATAGTTGGATCAGCAGCTCTCACCTTCGAAGATTTAAGCACTGTTATAGCACAAATAGAGGCTGTCTTGAACTCTAGGCCTATAACCCCCATGTCTAATGATCCCTCCGACCTAACCGCCCTCACTCCCGCACATTCCCTTACAGGTGGCTCACTTACAGCTCTTCCAGAACTTCTTCTGATGCAGATACCTAAAGGACGGCTTTCCCAATGGCAGAATTTGCATCGCCTGCTACAACACTTTTGGTCCAGGTGGTCGAAGGAATGCCTGAACAATCTTCAGCAAAGGGAAGTGGAAGCTACAATACCCGTCTCCAGGAAAGGACAGTATGGTAATGGTAGTGACAGCAAAGACTGCTGCGGGAAAGGTAAAGAGGTATGTCTCCTACCCATCGAGCAATAAAAGTCCCAAGATACAATTTAAACTTTTGTTTACAATTTACTTAGTTATAGTTATTTTACCCACTGTCATATCATGTGCTCAAAATTAATAAATTAAGCCTTATGTATATAGTTAAATTTTCACATAATTAAATTGTCATTAACATTATTATACTTACTTATCTCTTTAACTTGTACATTTCGTAGCATTTCTAATATAGTATCAATTATATCATATAACTATTAATAATAATTTATAAGAATTTCATGATTTGTGTGTATATATACCATTTTGCTTTCAATTCTTTGCCTGCTATTTGAAGTAATGCGATTTTTTATTCTTTATACTTAACGAGATTTATGCCAATTTTATTCATTAAGCTAATATTTTTAAACGTCATTGTTTGTACGATATTATATAAATTACATTGTTTTCTTTGGTAACTTTATATGTTTTCATGTTTTAATATAGATCATCATGATGCTCGCATCTGTCATTTACCTAGTCAGTTTTGTTCTTATTTCTTACAATTAATTTGTATAGTAAAGAGGCTAGCATTGTTGCCATGTTCAATTTTCATTGTTGTTCATAACGTATTTGATAATGTCGTATTTGCTAATTTTGTATATTTATTTTAAGTGTATGAATATCACATTTGTCCATGTATAACCATCATTAGCTAAGACTTGTATTTTTCATTTCATCATGTTTGAAATTGTATCATTTTCATTTTTAGTTGTATTGAAAATACCCTTCCGGTATTTTCAAGGTGGGCGGGATGTTCGAGACTGATTTCTACTGTAGGGGTGGGGGTAGGTTCGAGCCGTCACCCATCGGCCCTCGGGCAGTCAGTCTCGCGTAGCGCCTCACCCACTCTTGCAGTGTTGTAGCCACGAGCTCATATTGATTCGATACATTTAGATTCGTTACATATAGATTAGATACATTTACAGTTTATCTAGATCAGTTATATTTTACTTTAATCTCAAGTTTTGTCACAGTTTCAATAGTTCTTACCATTAACTACAATTTCAATAAACTCAGTGTTCACATCTCATTTTGTTTCATTAATTACTATTTACCCGTTTCCGAATTGGCTTACCGCGGCATACATACGCCGTAACAGTATGACTCAAGCCACTAGAGTGGAATTCCTCGGATTCCATAAACATACAGTTTCTGAAGTGGCCATCAACACAATCAAAGACTTTTGAGAGGATGGACTAAGTGTGGATTTTGTACCCTCCAAGCCCTCTACAATTTTGTCTATCAAACTCACGACTGTATCGATTGTTGATAGACCTTTCCTGAATCCAAACTGATTTTTTGAAGTGAGATGGTATTTTTCCAAGAAGCTTATCTTACGGGATAAGTATAGCTTTTCAAAAATTTTACTAATGATTGGTAAATGGAGACAGGTCGGTAATTTTTAATTGATGTCGGATCACCTTTTTTAAAAATCGGTGTCACCTTTACGGTTTTTAATATGAAGAGGAACTTCCTATTGATAAGAAGAGATTTATTGGATGTTCCAGGGATAATAAAATAGGAGCTGAACACTTTTTTAAAATCCATGTAGATATGAGGTTCAGATCCCTTGACTTTTTAGGTGCCAGCTCTCTAATTACTTTCTCAATCTCCTGTTCCGTTACAGGGGCCGATACCAAAGAAGTTACTGAACTCGGTCTCAAGGGAATAGGATTTTGACCTTGCTGAGGCTGAGGTCCTTGATTAAACCCTATTGATGAAAAGAAGGAATTAAATTCCTCCAAGATTCTTTGGCCATTACAAACGTTTTCATTGCCAATTTAAGGTTGTATTTGTTTGTCTTTCCATGAGACTTTATTATCAATAATCGTCCAGATGGTTTTTGAAATATTATTGGATGATAGAATGGCTTTATTGACATCGTAAGCTTTTGCCGCCCTAATTACTTTTTTTATACGTTTTTTATATATGTAAAAAATATTTTGAGGTTTACATTTGTTGTTTACATGAAGTTTAATTGCGAAAAGGTTAATGATTTGGTGATTCATTTTCAATTACTATTCTTTGGTTTAAATTTTATTGTCTTTACTGGGTAGCTCACATTTAGGTGATAATTTAAACAGTTTTGGAACATTTTCAACTGAAAATCGGCAGAATCATAAGAATTGAGAATATCTCATCTCCTTTTGCAACTCAGAACGGAAACGCAACATATTTTCGGCCTAGTGTCCCTTATTGTTCGCTTGGTTACATTCTCCCTTATCGGCTTACAATCACTAATAATGGATTTTTGGCCGTAGTGATCTGAGATTGCTGTGTTGACAACACTTACCGTACTTCCACACTAGATACGTTTGGTATAACGTTATCTATTGCGGTTTTGTTAATCGCGGTAACTCTTGTATGCTCATTAACAGACCATTTTAATCTAAAATATAGTAAAATATGTTAATAAATCGTTTTTATGAGGATATTGAAATTGAGCACGTCAATGTAGAAATCTTCCATTATGTGCGATATCCATTATCTCGATTCCACCAACGGGAATTCCTGTTAGACTTTAACTCCATCTCTGGACACGCTTTGAAGTAAGATGTTTCGATAGCTGATATTATGATGTCAGCTATACGATCTACTTTCTCACCACGCCCCAGATCAGGATGGTCTAACCGAGATTTCAGCTCTTCGTGGTATATAGCCCAGTCATTTATCGTAGGATTTCTGAACCGCGCCTTATTGGGAGCCATATTAATCGAAGAGGAGTTGTAGTTGTTATCCGACATGGACGGATCGTCCAGTACGGTCCAACCATCTATTTTGAAAGCTGCATTGCAGCTTGCTAGAGTAATGTCAAGGACTTCTGTTCGCAAACTTAACCCCCTTCTCTGTTTAGAAAGTGGGCTTGCGGCCCCGATTCAATATCACTAAATTATCTTCAACTATATAGTCTAACAGTGACTCACCTCTAGCATTTATGTTGGTGCTCCCCCATGCAGTGTGATGGGCGTTGGCATCCAACCCTGCCACCACGTGTCGTTGGTGCATCACTCCGTGATCTACGATCCTCCTTAACATAGGGGACGGAGGGAGCTCCTCGGAGTCGTAGGGCAGGTATGCTGATACCAACAAGATTCTGACGTCTCAGGAACTTGTTGGCAGGTATACCTCAGTTACAGCCGTGTCCCTAGAACAAATACCGGTTAGTTTTAGAAATTTGATATCCATTCTGATAAAGATACAAGTCCTAAGGTTATTGCAGCTATCATACACCAAATTGCCTTTAGCAGGGCCGATTCCCATCACTTTCCCTCTAACAATCTATGGCTCCTGAATCAGGGCCACGCGTGCGCGCACACGTGCGCGCGCACGTGTGTGTGTGTGTGTGTGTGTGTGTGTGTGTGTGTGTGTGTGTGTGTGTGTGTGTGTGTGTGTGTGTGTTTGTGTGAGTATGCGCGCGTGCGTGCGTGTGTGTGTGATAAACAGTATTATCAAAATTCTGTTTATTTTAATTTGATAATACTCGCCACAATACTTGTTAGAGTAGTCAGTCATATTTCAAGAAATGTAAACTTTTGTTATTATGTATGTTTTGGAGGGGAATGTATGTTTTCTCAGCAAAGGACTCTGTGTTGCCTTGTCGCTTAGCCCTCATCTTCTCGCCTCCAAACTCCTCCAGTGTCAGTTGCAAAAGTGGTCTCTTCACACCGGGACCTTTGAAGGTGACAGAGAACGAAGCCTGCTGGCTGGTTTTGGGGGTAACTACTCGCAAGGAGGCTGCCTTGTCATCTTGGCCCCCTGAGATGCCAGACGAACAAGATGGCTTGTTTTATGCACCATGCTTCTCCTCCTAAGCTTAACGTCTCTCCGCCTTCGAAAGGATTCTCTCGCCTCTGAAAAGAGCCTCCTCCTTCCGAAGTCTTCGGAGTTGGCCATGGGGGATCCTCTTCTTAGGTGGGCCACCTATGTCCATCTTCTGGATATTACCCTGAGAACTCTCATCCCCAGACCGAAGCAGTGCATCCTCCTCTCCTGCAGGCACTTAGGGACGTGGAGAGGACAAGCTGAGGTTGTCCATATGCAGGACTTAGGGAGTTACCCCACCTGTCAACAATTTAATTGAATTATTGTCAGCTTCCATACAATTCTCACGAGTACCGGGTTGCTGCAGTCCTCCTCCCCAATGACCCGTTTAGGGAGGTAAGGGGTGATTACGACTCGGTGCCCCCTGGTTCCCAGAAGGTTCCGATAGTGGAACTGGATATTAGGCCCCCAGTACCACGATACTTTCGGCATGGGTAGATACAACCAGTCTGATAAAGTGGACCAGTCTGCCAAACCCACCCCGCATGCAAGGTGTGGCCGGAATGGTTCGAAAGGTACTTCTACTCCCTGGTACCCATATCCCCAAAGTATGACAATTGTATATCGTGTGTGTTCAGCAATGTACGCAGCTACAAGGATCACACGTCTATACACCATAATTATAACGTAAGAGTTAGAGAGGTTATTGGAAGTATAACTCCAGCAATGCTTAGAAAAACTGGCTTGAGGTTGAACCCAGACAATGAAACTTTGTGCTTGAAAACCACGGAGAGCACGTGGAAATGGTTGAGTAAACGTATGAAAAGAATAAGGAAGAGTAAATCTTTTTTCAATTGTTATTAAAAAATATTTTAAATTTGCTATTTAATATAACAATTTCTATGATTCCAAGTTGCTTGGTTATTTATTTATTCAATCCTAAAATGTGTTCAATGATTTATAACCACCCTGTATATATATATATATATATATATATATATATATATATATATATATATATAGTTATATTTTTGTATATAGGTACATTGGATATGCGTACAAAAGCACACGGATAGTAGACATAATAAATACACTCGTAACACTCGTCAGTAAATGTTGTTTAGACTTTTATGAATTCAAACATTTAGATTACCATTTACGATTGGGCACGCTTACATCGGCTCCACCACAAGTATGCAGACACTGATGCTGATCCCCACAACTCTAAGAGAGGGTTCTTCTTTGCTCATATTGGCTGGCTCATGCTGTATAGGACTCCAGAATGTCGTAAAAAAATACAAGAGATTGATATGAGTGACGTTTTGAAGGATCCATTTGTCAGATTCCATTCAAAGTAAGTTTTTAAAAAATTGTAGATTATAATGACGATAACTAGAATCTACATTTTCCGGTGACAACCGAGTCAAGGTACTATCTACAATATTACAAGATGACCAGACGTTTCGCCCATACTGTGATGTGGCATCCTCAGTGGTTTCTCTGGGACTGAAATCGGCGAATGACCTTCCAGCTTTTATAACAGGTGGTAGGGTGGGGACTGGTTTGAAGATATGCTGGAGACCAACCAGTCCCCACCCCACCACATGTTATAAAAGCTGGAAGGTCATTCGCCGATTTCAGTCTCAGAGAAACCACTGAGGATGCCACATCACAGTATGGGCTAAACGTCTGGTCATCTTGTAAATATTGTAGATAGTACCTTGACGCGGTTGTCACCGGAAATGTAGATTCTAGTTATGACACCGGCCGCTTAAGCATAAGCTCTAAGATTATAATAGCTAGTTTATTATTTTTGCACTTAAAAAAAAATCAAAATTAGAGACCGATTTTATTATTGATATTGATAATAGGTACAATACATATTTTTCATTCTTATTCTAAATAAATTTCCTTTCGTAAGATTCAGATATAGGATGGTGCATAATTCCCCAATGAGTAGTGATACCCGAAATAAAACCTAATGAAATAAAGTCCACTATGAAGTAGATACTACTCAAGTCAGATGACTTGAGTAGTAACTCTAACGTTGAGCATATGTGACAAAGTCTGATAATTGAGTCGACAGATGTATATAATTTATGAAATTTACATTAGGCTAATTACTCTATGTATACAGATGATCAAGTGCTCAACCAAAACTTAAATAATAACATATTATACATATCCTCAAAGATACATGTTTAGAGGAATATGTTGGAATAAAAGACTTCATTCAACTGATGAACTATATGGAATGCTTCAATAATTTCTCCATGAGGTATTATAGAAGAATATTTTGGTAAAATTCTAGCGATTCTTATTTAGGTTTACTTTTTTCTTAGTTGTTGCTAGAGAGTTTGCCTTGTTAAATGACCCCTATCAATCTAACCTCAGGGATCAGTTTACAAGCACGCGACTCTTATTTTTTAAATATTTTTTACAAGCACAAAGCCTTCGGTTTTGTGAGGGACCTCTGCTTGTTCCTCGTTTGAGGAAGTCGTTATAAGGATTCGCAAGAAGACTGCCTGTAGCCTTGCCAGAGTATCTCGGCATTTGGTCTCATGAGAGAGCTCTCGAAAATGTATATAGTTTTTGAAAAGAAATAAGTCCATTAGGCCCGTACTATTTTTGATATCTTGATAGTAAAAAAGTATATATATATATGTAGTATTGAATATGGTAGAGTGCTCTCTCTCTTTCTCTCTCTCTCTCTCTCCCTCTCTCTCTCTCTCTCTCTCTCTCTCTCTCTCTCTCTCTCTCTCTCTCTCTCTCTCTCTCTCTCTCTCTCTCTCTCTCTCTCTCTCTCTCTCTCTCTCTTTCTATCTCTATCTCTATCTCTCTCTCCTCCCTACCTCTCTCTTTTTTCTCTTCTAAAGAAAAACCACCTTTTAAGCCTTACTCTGTCCATTTTTTAGTAGTTGAATAATTTATTGAATAATTTCCTCTCACAGGAGGAACTTCTTCAAATATGGTATGAGGGATAACCAGTGCAGTACAAGGTGAATATTACTGGTAACAACTTCCAGTCAAGGCTAAGTTGTTCAAACCTAAGTCCTGACGCCTCAGACCTCTTGGACATCGGCGCTCTAAAATTACCAATTAAGAAATATTTATTCATCTCCGAATTTTACTATATATAATTTATATGTAAGCAATAGGTGATAGCTTTAAACAAATTGTTCTCATCACTATCAAGTTCATTTACATTTGAAATCATTGCCAATGAAAACTTAAGGTTAATAAAAAACAATAAGCACCCTTACCAATGATTTTCACTAAACTTTGTGCCTTGAAAATTAATATTAAATAAACTATAAAAATAATATTCCAATTTAAATACTTAACAAAATAAACATAGTTAAATCAGTTGTGTAAATACAATGGTGTTGCAGTAAAAAACGATGAAACTGAAAAGGGTAAAAAAAGATCTATGACATCTAAAATAGATGATTTAGGTTCATAAATGTTCCCTCCAAATTGGTTCTTCCAAGTATTCTTAGACAATTATTTGATTTATATGTCGAAGTAGGTACTGGAGTAAAGGACAGCTGATTGAGAGAACTGAGTGTGAGTAGTGGGGGCTGAGTTGATTGTCCACTCTTACCTATCCTCAGACTCAACCGATTTGTGTCATCAAAAACACTTCAATGGGAGCTTCATTCGCCGAGTGTTTCAAATATTGAATCAACATAATGTGTAATATGTAATTTAGTGCCTGATAAATTATCTTTTTGATTTTGTATATTTCGTATTCAAGATAATTTTAAATTTATAAATATCTTGAAAGATGAAACAATATGAAAATAAATGTTTCAGGAGAATTTCTTCGAATTTTATTTATTAAATTGGAGAAATCTGAAACAGAGAGTTTGAACATAAATGTTAGTAACTTATTCTATAACTATTCATTTACTATTCATTATATAAAGTTAATAAATTTATTTAACATTTAAAGAGAAGTAGGTGTACTACTTTAACTATTGAAATGTATGAGCCCCTTATTTATCATATTAAATGAAATGTTCGAGACCGATAAAACAATATGCAGCCCAATAGGTACGGAGTTGTGTTCACAGAAGCAAGTAAAGGAAGGTAGACAATTAAGTAGTCGTTACATTTCTCCAACACCGTCTGTAAGACATACAAAAAGGTGTACTTAAATAAAATATACTTTGACATCATAAGTTAATGGTGAATGGATTTTTACTATAAATCTGTTAGTTGAAGGTTTAACTAAATAAAATATATATGGTTTTTGAAGTGAAGTAAAATAATCTTAGGGAGGGGATGAGTTGTAATTTTTGGCGAGTTGTTAAATTTATTCCTACGTTAGATCCCTTTGGATTAATACATTTTATTTTATGATATATTAAACAAGTTTTTATCATTCTGTTTAGAAGCAGAAATGAACTTTACTGTCACTGGTCTAAGTACCGGTGTAACGGTGGTCGTTGTTACAGTTTGTGTAACGTAATTAATTATTATTATGTCTAGTATAATTAACTATGACAACACTCATACTAACTATCTTGATATTTCATAATATATAACACTATGTAAATTTAAACTAACTTATTTATCCTATTCTTTTTAGATACTTCTATAGTATTAATCACGCAACGGCATTTCTACCATTGCTCATCCCAGTATTCGTTTGGGAAGAGGACCCTTATCTTGGTTTTCTAGCCACGTGTATTCTGAGACTCTTTATAGTTTCACACAGTATTTTCTCCATCAACAGCATCGCCCACATGTATGGACTGAAACCATACAATAAGTAAGTATAAAGTTTTTTCTGTGTATTAAATGACACGAATTCCATACTTAAAAAAGATCAAAAGTTTCCAGTTTCCATAAAATGGACTTGATTTAAACACTTTATTGATCGAATTTATAAGGAATTGAATTAACTTAATGTTATAATTTTTAAAATAAATTAATCTAACAAAAAACCACGACTTTAAAGTGTGATGAATATAAGAGGCAGACTAGTGTTAAAAGTGTCCAGACCATACCGGAATACTGTGAACCTGTAGTTTCTCACCGTTTCGAGGTTACTTAAAAGAAAAGGGAAAATACCAGGTGTTATTTACAATTTATTTAAATGTTTTATGGATGAATATTTTTCTTTTATTTCATTTAGTCAATTTGATTTACGTATGTGATAAGTACATAGATAGTGCATATTTTATAATTACCAGCATCTCTTTCATTACAACTATTCAAAATATAAATATTGTTACTGCATGGAATATTAAAATATTCTTCTTCTGATGTGTGTTAATTCCTCTAAGAGTTTTTTTTTTTTTTTTATTGGTTTCTTGAGGATTATAAAATATTTCTCAAATTAATCTTAATCAAATCATTACTGTCCATCAACAAAATTAAATTTTTCCTGCAATGTGATATAAAAGTATTTTATGTGTATTTAATCATTTTAATAAATGTGGATGAGAATTTGATTATTACTTGCAACCAATAATAAAAAAATTCTAAGTTTTGAGTGTTTCGTAAAATAATTTGTAAAATTGTAAAATCACTTCAACATATGTGATTTTACAATTTTCTTACATTAGTAGCAAATTTCTTCGAACGATTATTTGAAACCCATCAAGACAAACTAAATAATAATTGAACACTCTTTTTCAATGTAATTATAAACTAAAATAACAAGATGTATTTTGTGTGTTTCTGTATTGATTGATAAATCTATAATTTAATTACTTTTTATTCAAAATATTTCCTTTATAGCGAAAGATTAAACGTTACGTTGATTAAAAAACAGAATTTTTGTGTCTGATGTATGCACATTTAGTGACTGATGTTATTTATTATTGTTCTGCTGCAGGCTCAATAAAAGTGTCATATCATTTGAAAATGCGTGAGTTTTACTTATAAAACTACTAAATAATGCATTTACATACTGTAATATTACTTGGATGCTCTATTCACTATTGAAGATACAAATTAATCTTCAATAGTGGAGAAACGTTTATGTTTTTAATTTAAACTTTTGATCATTCTATCTTATATTGAAATATTTTGTTTCCAGTTTGTAATTTTTTTACAATAAATACAAATTGTACCATAATTACAAACACTAAGAATGTTTTACAATAATTTGTATTTTTTTATTGAGTTTTAGTGCCCGTTTATTAATTGTTATTTTCTCAAGTTTTGTAATATCAGTTTCATTTTTTATTTAAATGATCTGTTTTGTAATGAATAATAATTATTAAGAGTAAGTGAGTAACGTTAAGTAGTGATAAACTTTAATATTAGCTAATAGAGCTACATAACTATCAAATAAATATATTTAATTATCCAGTATTAACGAATGAAAATTCAACAATGTATATAAAATATAATTGAATTCGCTTAAATTTTTTTTATTGGATAAAAAAGCTATACTTGATTTAAAATTGGCTTTTATTAGATCAGCACACATGTTAAAGTAAAACATTCAGACACTTTATATTGTATTCTAGATTAAACACCTCTTGTGATGACTTCATGCTATCAATTTCTTAAATATATATGCATTTTGAATAAAAACATGTTTTTAATTATATATTTTACATTATAAACTAAATTTAAAGAGACACAATTAACTATAGGAACACGCAATAGGTCTTAAAACAAAAATAATCCCCTAGCATACAACATAAACTGTTATGGATGGCAAACTGGGAGTGTTATTTGAATGAATATTAACTAACAGAAGCATTTATATTGGTTTTATTTGATCCCTGTATGAACATTAAACCATTCAGGAGGATCCAACCGACGGAAACAGCGTTGGTGTCATTCCTTGCATTAGGGGAAGGTTGGCACAACTACCACCACACCTTCCCCTGGGACTACAAGGCGGGAGAGTTCGGTGACAGACTCAACCTGACGGCTCGCTTCCTGGACCTGTGCGCCAAGCTAGGACTGGCCTACAATCTCAAGACTACCTCACCCGATATGGTTGCTAAAACTAAGGAGAAATATGGCGATGGAAGAAGTATCTAGTGTAAAGATTACTATTTAACTTTTATTCAATGAACACCTATTTTAAGTTAACCATTAAAATTACATTTCATGCTTATAAAAGTTAAGTTTAAAATTAACACTAAAACATGTATTACGAAAGCAATATTTCTTGTCTAACAGAATAAGATTATTTACATTACTCTAACATTCAATTAATTCTTACAATCAATAAGGTTCATAATTTTAGACTATGTTTTTCAATATTCTGTTTTCTTTGAGTTGCATTACATAAATTTTACTTTGTATTTAAATTTTTATCAACATCGTGACTCATGTAAATGCATACGGTAGTATATAATTGGTTTCTTTGTGCAATATTTAATAATACACATATGTACTGTATTATGTTTTTAATTTATTTCTAATTAAATTATAAGTAATATTTCTGTTTGTAGATAAATTAAATACTCGTAACGATTACTTTACTTAATTTTATCATTAAGTTTAGGAAATAAAAGTGCTAATATTATTATTAAAATAATGTTATAAGTTTTTCACCAACACAGAACAAAACAAAATAGTATTTATTGTCATTCATTTGTTTTAAAATCCAATGGATTTATCTATTCATTATTATCGTTCGTTTATTTTTTATTTAAACTTATTTATCTATATCTTAGATTTATGTATTAAGTACAGGTAAAACGTCACACAACACAAATTAATTACAATATAAGCACAAATATATTACAATACAAGTACAAAATGCAAAAATATTATGGTGATCGATTTCAGTGAACCACGCTCTTCCCGATATAAAATAAATATAAATATAAAAATAAATAAATATAAATAATATAAAATAAATAACTCTTCCCAAGCATTCATAATAAAACCCTTCTTACAAACTTTAAGAATATCTATATTTTCATATATTTTATTCAAACTGTGGGTACAATTCAGAATGTGTTTAGCTAAATTAGATCTGTCAGATTTCTTGTGTTTAAAAGCTGAGACATGGTTTTTATATCACTAACATCTGACCCATGTAAAACATATTACAATCATTACAGTTATTGACTATATATACCTGAATTATTGTATATATATACTATATATATATACCTGAACTATATATACCTGAATTATTGAATTTATCTTCACTTTCAATATTCGGGTGTAAAATGTTGGACATAGTATTACAAGTCTTAAATGCTACTGATAAATTGAATTTCTTAAATCTATTCCCAAATCTTTGTGTAAACGGTCCATTGTAATTTACGCATACATACTTCTTTTGTTCTTTATCAGATTTTTCTTTTTTAAGTCTTGTTTGTTTATCATCTCAAATGTTATTTTCTATTTTCTTTTTTATTCCACTTCCAATTTCATCAATGCTCGTATTATGCTAGTTAAAAAACTATGTATATAAATACAAGCAACACAAATTAAACAAAAAATAAGTCATATGAAAAATCATAGTATGTTACATAAAAGCGAAAAAGTACGAGTACTGTTGTGCAGTGTAGGGAACAATCAACATTAACACTTATGGTGTAACTAAGTAATAGGTATTAATATGAGTCTTCATAACGTAATAATGCTAACAATACAAACTAAGATAAAAAATGTCATCAAAACCAACAATAAAATAATAATAATTAATGAATCAAAAATAAAATAATTGAAACATTAAAAAATCAAATAAGTTAACAATAAAAGCTTAAATGGTTCCATTACAACATAAGTGAAATAATAACTTATTTTACCAGGTAAAGTTGTGGCTAAGTAGCTCTTTCAAAATTTAATCTGGGGACCAACGCCTAACGTGATTTTCGAACACGGGAACGGCGGGGTGAAAACTGTAAATGGTCTCATTGGGAAACGATCCCGAAACAACTGCGTGGCAAGCTTGGATTGAGTTTTGTAAACCCTTGCAAACTTAGAAATGACAAACGCTAGACAGAATTTCTTTGGGCAATCATTAACTGTGTTATTTATGTATTAGTAAAATAATAGTGTGCCACTAATAAAACATGCAGAAAAATAATGAAGAGTTGATGAATTAAACTCATAATTGGTTTACATCGAGACTGTGTATACTCTGCTCAAGGGAAAGTATACACCGAATATTTCCAGATATTTCCAGATAATGAATGTTTCTCCAGTAAGAAATAGGGTGAGTCAGCTGACTTTGAGATGCGTTTGTGTTCAGTTGTTTATTGATTTAACAGTGCTTGGTATTTTAATCACCAGTTTATTTTTATTACAGTTATTTATTTTTATAGCTATTACAGGTTCTTTTATTTATATGTGACAGTTATGTTACATGATACAGTGTATATATAATTATCAGTGTTTAGTGCTATTTTAATATTTAGGCCCTTTCAAATTTTATCATTATTTATTCTATTACTAATTGAAAAGAAGGCCTAGGCCTTGAGTTTGCAATGGAAGAGGACAGAGCTGAGCCAGTGACTGTACAACGCACGTATTTATCACCGCCGCATTGTTGACAATCTAGATTTGAAAACTACTAAAACTTTCTTCGTAGTTCAAGAAAAATTTATTTGATATGAGAGTACGATTTTAGTTTTAATTTAAACAATAACATAATTAATTTAGGTTTAAAGACATTTTGTCTAGCGTTAGTCATTACCAAGTTTGCAAGGGTTTACAAAAAATTAATTTCTCATTAACTTGTTTGAATTATTAAATGAGTCTTATACTAAACTAAATACAATAAATCAAACTGTCGTCCATCCACAAGAAATAATTGTATTATTGTTATTATCGCTACAGTGACGGGTCAAAGACGACTCATGCGCAATTTCACTGATAAAAACGTGTTCATAAACACATATACCACTATAAAAAGCAAATTATTTCAAGCAATATCTCCAGAATAATATTTTCTTAAAGAATATAACACGGTGGACACTATAAAATTAGTTTGAAAATTATTTTTAGTTATTTTAAGTTTGATAGCATATTAAAAATCAGAGTTTTGTCATTTCAGACCAGCAGTGCGAGGCTATTCCACATGTACCAAAGTTATTTTATTCGGACTATAAAGTACTGATGTATTAATTTACATATTAGATTTCTATTGAGTGCAGTTCAATATACTGTCAGGTTTGTTATATGAAAACAGCTGTAATTGCCAGATTTTTCAGGCAATATTGTAACCATCAGAAATTTCCCTAACGAATGTTATTAGAGTAATTTATTCCTGCAGCGAAACGATGGTAAACAATGAACTCACGCTTTCATTCCGGCTTTACGGTTGTTTATTTAATCTTCCGTTTGATGAGATAATTTTACTGTTTTCTGTTATGTAAGTTTAACAGGGCACTGAATAAGTAAAGCACTAAATTAAATACTTCATTTGTGAAATGTATTCATCTTGCAACACAGAAAAGAAACACTTGACACATATAAATCATATTTCAATTCATTATTGTTGAAATACTTTAACATTAAAGACAAAAATCAAAAATAAAAAAAAATCCACGTTAAAATGTATTACTTCAAATGTAGAAAACAACCTTAATATATCAGTTAATATTCTGAATTAAAACTGTCCACATATCACAATATGAATCAATCTAAAGCTGGTTTACTGAAACAGTATTGCATAATGACACTTACTGTAAGTGTATATTCGTATATTGATAGTATTGTATACACAGGTACTACAATTACTATGTTATATCCTATGTCCTGAAGGTACTTTTCATATTGGAATTTTATTATTTTACAGGATTCTATTGTGGTTTTTGATTATGCTTTCTATAATATGTAGCACATAATATGCACTTTTAAACTACTCAAACACAAAACCGCTATTTCAATTGACAAATCCAATCAATAATACCGTCCGTCCAAATAACGTACGCGATACATTCGTATATTATATTCATGTGTATATACATTTTTTTCTTGATTATCTATACATTTGATGCTTTATATGGTGGAACATTATATATTCAAATCAAACACTTTGCCATTCTAAGCCAACAAATGAATTGCTCCATTACTGAGCAGGACTGAAATCTTAAACACCATAAGCGACAAAGAATGTAACGGTAGTCTAAAGAAGGGTAAATTTACATAAGGGTCCTATGTGAAGATCTAAAATTAACATACCAAGTAAACTCTTGTTCTATAACAACCGTCCCTGAACTTTTCTGTCATGGGACCCAAAAGCTCTGGGTAAGCTTGCAACATTTTGTCCTTTGGGAGTTTTGAAAACTGCCTATTATGGACTTATATACCCGCATTTGTCGTATGGTCTGCGATTATGGGGTAGCTGCTCTAAATACAAATTCGAAAGAGTGTTTAGAATACAAAAGAAAGCTGTCAGAATTCTTTCAAAATTAAATTCACGAGAGTCGTGTAAAAATGCGTTCAGGGAGCTTGAACTGTTGACCCTTCCCTGACTTTATATTCTGGAGGTCACCTTGTAGAGTGTATATGTATTTGGCCCAGGGTAGAGACGTACACCAGTACGAAACTAGGAGCAGGGATAACTATCGAGCAGGGCAGCACAAACTAATGCCATATGAAACTGGAATCAAGTGTATTAATAAATGTAGGTTATAAAAAAATACTTTACATTTGTATGATACTAATAATTGTAGACCACTCCTGGGCGAGCCGGGGCAGAGCGGTCTAAGGCGTCACGACTTTGAGCTTGGGTTAGAGATATCGCTGGTTTGAATTCGACCTAGACTGGAAGATTTTATCAGTAATATTCACCTTCTACTGTTCTGGTTCGCCTCCTTACTCTGTCTGAATAAGTTCCTCGCACAAATCAACAGTCTATGAGGAATGGGCAGAAACAGGTTAAGAAGATTGACCTCTCCTTAAAAAAAATTACGTTCAATGTATAAAAAATAATTAACATTCTAATTTAAGTTGGTAGTGAAAATGAATAGAAAACTCTATTTTTATAAACTTTTCAGATTTTAACATATTACGCCTAAATAAAAAGTCCAAAAGTAAAATGTATAACATAAAGTAACTGCGGAAAAATAAAGGCTAGTTACGTCTTAAAATTACTTTTGTTTTAGTAAAACTAATTTCAAAACCCTAACTTGAATTGAACTTGCATTGATCATTGAATTCGTATATTTCAATGATCAATGCAAGTTCAATTCAAGTTAGGTTTTTGAAATTAGTATTACTAAAACAAAAGTAATTTTAAGACGTAACTAGCCTTTATTTTTCCGCAGTTACTTTATGAAGTCGTATATTTCAATGATCAATGGCATTCAGGTCATTTAAATCTCTTTAAACAATTTAAACGACTGATAACCATCAATATGATAACCTAATTACCAGATTTCCGCATTCCAATCAAGGTCGCGGCCTTCCTCGTCCCCCTCCCGGTGCCTGTCTCAGTCAACAATGTATGACGGATAGAGTATCGGTTAGTTTGTAGGCGCTGAGCTTTTCTCTTTATTGTTACGAAACACTTTATTTACAAAATTCTTATAACTATGCAATTTGATGCACATATCAATAGTCATCAATTCTCTACTCTCTTTGAACTATGTAAATTTAACGTGCAAGTATTGGCATACATTCAGCCATAATAAACTTACTTGAGTACACACTCGACAGCCGTGAATCTGCTATGGAGCAGACTCGCTTTTTCACGAGTGGACACTCCATTTTGTGAGTGGCCACTCGGTTTTATTCAACTAAAAACGGAGTTGCCACTCGCAAGTCGTAAGTAGACTAATCGTGCTTATAGTGACTCATAAGCAGGCGCGTACAGTCGTATTGCAAACAATACAAAATCAATGTAGTGTAAGTGTAAATATCAGTAAATAAACAATAATTTATCCCTAAAAAATATATTTACTATAACGATGAAGTCCTCAAAGACCTGTCATTGGTATTTGTGGACTTTATATTGAAAAGGGTTAGTTATCTGTATAGATAAACGTCATCTCAACGTTTAGCCTGTTTATATATTTGTTCATATAAGCCATACTAGATCCATTTCACATAAATATATATTTTTTTAAACATATCAGCCCCTTTAAAGCTACGTTTGAAAAGATGTAATATGTACAAAGCCTTGACTCTGTACATAATGAAAGTGAGTGAGCAGTTTTTATTTGAGATTTCGGCCCAGAATCACAAGAAAGCTCAATCAGGGAGTTTTCTTCAGGCATTGAGAGCTTTACGTTCTTAATAAAATCTTCATCAAAGGTATTTTTTATCCTGCGCTATTTATCTTGGATTTTTGGAAAGCAGCTTAAAAAACAAGGAATTATATATATATATATATATATATATATATATATATATATATATATATATGTATATATACAATTTAGAGTAGTATTTATTACCCAAAGTGTTGGTACAAAAAATCGGTCGATTGCATTTTTAGACACAATTCACAAAATTGGAAGATTTAAAATAACTTAATGCGTAGTTTTGAAAATAATTATACATAACACGTAGATATGTTTTAATTTGAGACTTGATATGAAAATACATAACACGTAGATATGTTTTAATTTGAGACTTGATATAAAAATCAAATGGTTTCTTATAACAATATTATATATCATATTATTATAATAATAATAAGCCAGTAATCACTTAAAACATGTTAACCAGTTGTCATCAACTTAATGTTTTTAAAAAGTTGGCCACTGATTTTGACTCCATCCTGCAACAAAAATAATCTTTATTCTTCAAGTTCGAACAATGAAGAGAGTATTTTTCCTCTCAACATCCAATGTAGTTAAAATGGAAGGAGGAGTGATTTTCTCTTGACTCCCTTTCGTATCATCAAACGAGTTATATTATTTATTTTATATACTTTACAAATGTCATTCCATTTTAAGTGTTTGTCATTAAAGTAATTATATAAGTCAATGATGAAAATACTTAACACATATATTTAAACAAATATTGCAATATTTGGTGTATACGAAAATAATTTACAATAATAATAGTAATTATTCATAGTTTTATGATTGCTTAAATATTTTGCACCAAATATGTGTTTTTAATGTAAAAAATATAAATGATAAAAACAATGCGTAGTGGTAAAAATTAATAGAAACGAAGTATTAGATTCGAAAGAAAATATTATTCACGTAAAGTAATTTCTAGATACTAGTTTTCCACCAACAAATTTATTGATAAAGTGACAAAAGCGATAACGGTTAGAGGTAAATTTTTGTTAGTTGATTAATGTAGTATAGGCATAGTAGGCGTTTCTCAGAAACCATTTCCCAAACAAAGTATGTTGTACTACTGCACAATGTATTGGTACGGATAGTAGGCGTTTCTCAGAAACCATTTCCCAAACAAAGTATGTTGTACTACTGCACAATATATTGGTACGGATAGTAGGCGTTTCTCAGAAACCATTCCCCAAACAAAGTATGTTGTACTACTACACAATGTATTGGTACGGATAGTAGGCGTTTCCCAGAAACCATTTCCCAAACAAAGTATGTTGTAGGCCTACTACTGCACAATGTATTGGTATGGATAGTAGGCGTTTCAAAGAAACCATTTTCCAAACAAAGTAAGTTGTACTACTACGTAATGTATTGGTATGGATAGTAGGCGTTTCTCAGAAACCATTTCCCAAACAAAGTAAGTTGTACTACTGCACAATGTATTGGTACGCATAGTAGGCGTTTCTCAAAAACCATCTCCCAAACAAAGTATGTTGTAGGCCTACTACTGCACAATGTATTGGTATGGATAGTAGGCGTTTCTCAGAAACCATTTCCCAAACAAAGTAAGTTGTACTACTACGTAATGTATTGGTATGGATAGTTGGCGTTTCTCAGAATCCATTTCCCAACAAAGTCTGTTGTACTACTGCACAATGTATAGGTACGCATAGTAGGCGTTTCTCAGAAACCATTTCACAAACAAAGTATGTTGTACTACTGCACATTGTATAGGTACGCATAGTAGGCGTTTCTCAAAAACCATTTCACAAACAAAGTATGTTGTACTACTACACAATGTATTGGTATGGACAGTAGGCGTTTCTCAGAAACCATTTCACAAACAAAGTATGTTGTACTACTGAACAATGTATTGATACGCATAGTAGGCGTTTCTCAGAAACGATTTCACAAACAAAGTATGTTGTACTACTGCACAATGTATAGGTACGCATAGTAGGCGTTTCTCAGAAACCATTTCGCAAACAAAGTATGTTGTACTACTGCACAATGTATAGGTACGCAGAGTAGGCGTTTCTCAGAAACCATCTCCCAAACAATGTAAATTGTTCTACTACGTAATGTATTGGTATGGATAGTAGGCGTTTCTCAGAAACCATTTCACAAACAAAGTCTGTTGTACTACTGCACAATGTATAGGTACGCATAGTAGGCGTTTCTCAGAAACCATTTCACAAACAAAGTATGTTGTACTACTGCACAATGTATTGGTACGCATAGTAGGCGTTTCTCAGAAACCATTTCACAAACAAAGTCTGTTGTACTACTGAGTAATGTATTGGTACGCATAGTAGGCGTTTCTCAGAAACCATTTCACAAACAAAGTCTGTTGTACTACTGCACAATGTATAGGTCGCATAGTAGGCGTTTCTCAGAAACCATTTCACAAACAAAGTCTGTTGTACTACTGCACAATGTATAGGTACGCATAGTAGGCGTTTCTCAGAAACCATTTCACAAACAAAGTCTGTTGTACTACTGCACAATGTATAGGTACGCATAGTAGGCGTTTCTCAGAAACCATTTCACAAACAAAGTCTGTTGTACTACTGCACAATGTATAGGTACGCATAGTAGGCGTTTCTCAAAAACCATTTCACAAACAAAGTATGTTGTACTAATAAACAATGTATTGGTACGCATAGTAGGCGTTTCTCAGAAACCATTTCACAAACAAAGTCTTTTGTACTACTGAGTAATGTATTGGTACGGATAGTAGGCGTTTCTCAGAAACAATTTCACAAACAAAGTCTGTTGCACTACTGCACAATGTATAGGTACGCATAGTAGGCGTTTCTCAGAAACCATTTCACAAACAAAGTCTGTTGTACTACTGCACAATGTATAGGTACGCATAGTAGGCGTTTCTCAAAAACCATTTCACAAACAAAGTATGTTGTACTACTGAACAATGTATTGATACGCATAGTAGGCGTTTCTCAGAAACCATTTCACAAACAAAGTCTTTTGTACTACTGAGTAATGTATTGGTACGGATAGTAGGCGTTTCTCAGAAACCATTTCACAAACAAAGTATGTTGTACTACTGCACAATGTATAGGTATGCATAGTAGGCGTTTCTCAGAAACCATTTCACAAACAAAGTATGTTGTACTACTGCACAATGTATAGGTACGCATAGTAGGCGTTTCTCAGAAACCATCTCCCAAACAAAGTAAGTTGTACTACTACGTAATGTATTGGTATGGATAGTAGGCGTTTCTCAGAAACCATTTCACAAACAAAGTCTGTTGTACTACTGCACAATGTATAGGTACGCATAGTAGGCGTTTCTCAGAAACCATTTCACAAACAAAGTATGTTGTACTACTGCACAATGTATAGGTACGCATAGTAGGCGTTTCTCAAAAACCATTTCACAAACAAAGTATGTTGTACTACTGCACAATGTATTGGTATGGACAGTAGGCGTTTCTCAGAAACCATTTCATAAACAAAGTAAGTTGTACTACTGAACAATGTATTGGTACGCATAGTAGGCGTTTCTCAGAAACTATTTCACAAACAAAGTCTGTTGTACTACTGAGTAATGTATTGGTACGGATAGTAGGCGTTTCTCAGAAACCATTTTACAAAGTATGTTGTACTACTGCACAATGTATAGGTATGCATAGTAGGCGTTTCTCAGAAACCATTTCACAAACAAAGTATGTTGTACTACTGCACAATGTATAGGTACGCATAGTAGGCGTTTCTCAGAAACCATTTCACAAACAAAGTATGTTGTACTACTGCACAATGTATACGTACGCATAGTAGGCGTTTCTCAGAAACCATTTCCCACACAAAGTATGTTGTACTATTACACAATGTATTGGTACGGATAGTAGGCGTTTCTCAGAAACCATTTCCCAAACAAAGTATGTTGTAGGCCTAATACTGCACAATGTAATGGTATGGATAGTAGGCGTTTCTCAGAAACCATTTCCCAAACAAAGTAAGTTGTACTACTACGTAATGTATTGGTATGGATAGTAGGCGTTTCTCAGAAACTATTTCCCAAACAGAGTATGTTGTACTACTGCACAATGTATTGGTACGCATAGTAGGCGTTTCTCAAAAACCATCTCCCAAACAAAGTATGTTGTAGGCCTACTACTGCACAATGTATTGGTATGGATAGTAGGCGTTTCTCAGAAACCATTTCCTAAACAAAGTATGTTGTATTACTGCACAATGTATAGGTATGCATAGTAGGCGTTTCTCAGAAACGATTTCACAAACAAAGTATGTTGTACTACTGCACAATGTATAGGTACGCATAGTAGGCGTTTCTCAGAAACCATTTCACAAACAATGTATGTTGTACTACTGCACAATGTATTGGTATGGACAGTAGGCGTTTCTCAGAAACCATTTCACAAACAAAGTATGTTGTACTACTGCACAATGTATAGGTACGCATAGTAGGCGTTTCTCAGAAACCATTTCACAAACAAAGTATGTTGTACTACTGCACAATGTACTGGTACGCATAGTAGGCGTTTCTCAGAAACCATTTCACAAACAAAGTCTGTTGTACAACTGCACATCGTATAGGTACGCATAGTAGGCGTTTCTCAGAAACCATTTCACAAACAAAGTATGTTGTACTACTGCACAATGTATACGTACGCATAGTAGGCGTTTCTCAGACACCATTTCCCAAACAAAGTATGTTGTACTACTACACAATGTATTGGTACGGATAGTAGGCGTTTCCCAGAAACCATTTCCCAAACAAAATATGTTGTAGGCCTACTACTGCACAATGTATTGGTATGGATAGTAGGCGTTTTTCAGAAACCATTTCCCAAACAAAGTAAGTTGTACTACTACGTAATGTATTGGTATGGATAGTAGGCGTTTCTCAGAAACCATTTCCCAAACAGAGTATGTTGTACTACTGCACAATGTATTGGTACGCATAGTAGGCGTTTCTCAGAAACCATCTCCCAAACAAAGTATGTTGTAGGCCTACTACTGCACAATGTATTGGTATGGATGGTAGGCGTTATCAGAAACCATTTCCCAAACAAAGTAAGTTGTACTACTACGTAATGTATTGGTATGGATAGTAGGCGTTTCTCAGAAACCATTTCCCAAACAAAGTCTGTTGTACTACTGCACAATGTATAGGTACGCATAGTAGGCGTTTCTCAGAAACCATCTCCCAAACAAAGAATGTTGTACTACTGCACAATGTATACGTACGCATAGTAGGCGTTTCTCAGAAACCATTTCACAAACAAAGTCTGTTGTACAACTGCACAATGTATAGGTACACATAGTAGGCGTTTCTCAGAAACCATTTCACAAACAAAGTATGTTGTACTACTGCACAATGTATAGGTACGCATAGTAGGCATTTCTCAAAAACCATTTCAGAAACAAAGTATGTTGTACTACTGCACAATGTATTGGTATGGACAGTAGGCGTTTTTAGAAACAATTTCATAAACAAAGTACGTTGTACTACTGAACAATGTATTGGTACGCATAGTAGGCGTTTCTCAGAAACCATTTCACAAACAAAGTCTGTTGTACTACTGAGTAATGTATTGGTACGGATAGTAGGCGTTTCTCAGAAACCATTTTACAAACAAAGTATGTTGTACTACTGCACAATATATAGGTACGGATAGTAGGTGTTTCTCAGAAACCATTTCACAAACAAAGTCTGTTGTACTACTGCAAAATGTATAGGTACGCATAGTAGGCGTTTCTCAGAAACCATTTCACAAACAAAGTATGTTGTACTACTGCACAATGTATAGGTACACATAGTAAGCGTTTCTCAGAAACCATTTCACAAACAAAGTATGTTGTACTACTGCACAATGTATTGGTATGGACAGTAGGCGTTTCTCCCAAACCATTTCACAAACAAAGTATGTTGTACTACTGCACAATGTATAGGTACACATAGTAAGCGTTTCTCAGAAACCATTTCACAAACAAAGTATGTTGTACTACTGCACAATGTATTGGTATGGACAGTAGGCGTTTCTCCCAAACCATTTCACAAACAAAGTCTATTGTACTACTGCACAATTTATGGGTACGCATAGTAGGCGTTCCTCAGAAACCATTTCACAAACAAAGAATGTTGTACTACTGCACAATGTATACGTACGCATAGTAGGCGTTTCTCAGAAACCATTTTACAAACAAAGTCTGTTGTACTACTGCACAATGTATAGGTACGTATAGTAGGCGTTTCTCAGAAACCAATTCACAAACAAAGTATGTTGTAATACTGCACAATGTACTGGTACGCATAGTAGGCGTTTCTCAGAAACCATTTTACAAACAAAGTCTGTTGTACTACAGCACAATGTATTGGTACGCATAGTAGGCATTGTTCAAAAACCATCTCCCAAACAAAGTATGTTTTAGTTCTACTACTGCACAATGTATTGGTATGGATAGTAGGCGTTTTTCAGAAACCATTTCCCAAACAAAGTAAGTTGTACTACTCCGTAATGTATTGGTATGGATAGTAGGCGTTTCTTAGAAACCATTTTACAAACAAAGGTGTTGTACTACTGCACAATGTATAGGTACGCATAATAGGCGTTTCTCAGAAACCATTTCACAAACAAAGTATGTTGTACTACTGCACAATGTATAGGTACGCATAGTAGGCGTTTCTCAGAAACTATTTCATAAACAAAGTCTTTTGTACTACTGCACAATGTATTGGTACGCATAGTAGGCGTTTCTCAGAAACCATTTCACAAACAAAGTATGTTGTACTACTGCACAATGTATAGGTACGCATAGTAGGCGTTTCTCAGAAACCATTTCATAAACAAAGTCTGTTGTACTACTGCACAATGTATAGGTACGCATAGTGGTCGTTTCTCAGAAACCATTTCACAAACAAAGTATGTTGTACTACTGCACAATGTATAGGTACGCATAGTAGGCGTTTCTCAGAAACCAATTTACAAACAAAGTATGTTGTACTACTGCACAATGTATAGGTACTCTTAGTAGGCTTTTCTCAGAAACCATTTCACAAACAAAGTCTGTTGTACTACTGCACAATGTATAGGTAAGCATAGTAGGCGTTTCTCAGAAATTATTTCACAAATAAAGTATGTTGTACTACTGCACAATGTATAGGTACGCATAGTAGGCTTTTCTCAGAAACCATTTTACAAACAAAGTCTCTTGTACTACTGCACAATGTATAGGTACGCATAGTAGGCGTTTCTCAGAAATCATTTCCTAAACAATGTAAGTTTTACTACTGCATAATGTATTTGATTGTTCATGATTAGACCTGCTTCATCAACACTAGTTGTTAGTGAAGTACGTAGGACAAGTAGATTTTTTTTAAATTTCCTAAATTTACTTTACATAAAATAAAATTTAACAAATATGCAAGGTGTGTTTGGAAATAGAATACTCACATCATACAGTAGGTAAAAATGTTTTTTGAATAAAAATTATACTTTATTTTCAGATACATTTGAATGGAATATTTAAGTACAAAATGCAAACAATAAATGTATTAAAATTATATAGCTTATTAATGATAAATTATATTACAAGAATACACATTTTTTATAGTAACTTGTATAATCTGTTAGAGTAGGATATTGGTATTAGTAAATATGAGTATGATTTATATTTGTGTATTTATCTAAAAGTATGGCAATTTTTGGTCATTATGGTTTTAAACCTTGCTATAAATGATAATCATGACAGGTGACGTTAATAAATACCAGGAGTGTAAACCGTAAGGTTAACGGCAGTTAATGACATTTCTCTGGGACACTCTGTCATAGACACACTAAATAGGCGGATCAAGCTCTTTATGTATTGCTTTTAATGCATTTTTATAGGAAAGTGGTGCACATATAGTTTCAGTTTGAAAGGGAAGAATCTGTTTAGAGTAAATAGACTGGTTTTACACGTTATATGCACCTAAAGTGATGTCAGTGTGATTTTGAAGATGAAAGGCACATTATATTTCTTCATGCTATGGCGGCATGGACACTAAGCATGAAGCCTGCCTGTTAGTGTTCCTGAGCAGATTTACTTATGTACAGAAATTTAACCCTCGTACTTCTACTCTATTCCATTATAAAAAACAAAACATTAATTTTACCTATTACTGTGTCTTTTATATTTTTAATGTTCTTTTTAGTTTTCGTAATTTCTAAATTTATAAAAATTATTTTGAATACTAATAAAAATATTAGGTAGGAAAACTATTTGTACGATAAAAGTCTGTAAAACTTTTACATATTTTGATATAATATTGTCATTGACAAATAAATGTGGGTAAACGAAACTACTTTTTAAAATGCACATGAATAGTAAAAGGTAGTTTTTAATACGCATATGCATATTAAAAACAGCAAACTAACACAAAGTAAAATATTCTTAAGCAATATAGTCAGATTAGGGCAGGATGGGAAAATCCCCTCGGAGAATTTGACGCGAGGAAAATGCGTTTTACGTCAAGCCACGTTAAGGCGCAGGTAATATCCGCTCATTTATACTAGCTTCCTTTCCATTACTTTCCAAGAAATCTGAATACCGTTAAATCTTAACTACCAAAACTAAGATTCTAAATAGTTTTTTGTTTTATACATTTTTAAAGTTGTATTCTTAACTTTGATTTAATTCCTGTCAATCCAACGAAACTTCAATATAAAAGCTATGCAATAATCTAGTGTGCAACTGAGTATGCAATGCAATAATCTAGGCAGCAACTGAGAGTGTAAACATAATATTTGAAGTCGAGACAGCATATTTATTGCTAGGTATAAATGTGTAGTAAAAGCGTCAATGAATAAATTATATTTTACAAACAATGGCAGTTTTTTTGAAGATTTTAGTTTAAAATTCATTTAATAATTATGTATTTGCATGTGTTTTAATATCTCAGAGTTACAGAAAACTAGATAACAAATTTATTAACCTTTTGTTCTGAGCTCTAGATTTTGGATCTTTTCCGTTAATTCACTACCACTACTTTTTATTCTTTCCGTTAATTCACTACTGCTTGATAAATATTATATTTCACTAAAACCTGTTCCCAAATCATTTTTACGTTCACTGTGGTATTCCTTATCCGTTAGGGATTCGATATCGCTGGCCTTATCTTATCGCTTTCTAAGAACTTACACACGGAGAGCGCATTCGGCGGTAAGACAATCATTGGACTTACCAGTTTGTTATCACCTTTAGTAGAAACCTAACCTAACCAGACCAAACCTAACCGCAATTGCGATAAAAAAATAGTGGAAGTGAAGTAACGGAAAAAGTAGGGTAGTAAATTAACGGAAAAGATCCTAGATTTTTAGTTATTGCCAGTGGAACGGCGTCAAGCAACATTGAGCGTTGCTGTTCCTGGGTTGGATGATCATTGAGAAATTGCGTCCTTGCACGCAGCCCTCTCACCCGGTCTCTGGTGGTGGTTTGGAAGTCACCAGGTTAAGTGTTGGAGAAGGCCTCTTAGTCTTAACATGTAATACCTTGGTAAAATAAGACCACCTTTAAATTTAATAATTCAATTATTATATTTGCACGAAATGCTACAAACCCTATGATTAGTTTATTTCCTTATAAAAGTTATGTACATCTCATCTTATTTAACGCAATCAGAGACGGAAGGGGATGAAGTTATTGGAAAATGTGATTAAGGTTAGACTGATTGCATAATTTTCTTGGAGATTATAGTTTGGAAATGTTTCTGTAAATGGTTATTGAAATGTTATTACTGAACCAACCATTTAAATACAAAAGTGCCTTTGTAATTAATTAATTAAAAAAAAGACTTCTTAAAACTATTATTTATTTATAATGAGTTTTAATTATAAATTGCACAGTGAAGTAAGTTTATTTTACTTTTTATTTACGTACATTAATAGCTTTAATCCAAGAAACAAAGCATATTTACTTCATATGTAGGAAACATTACAATATTTATATATTTAAAAACTAGTTTGTTTTATCTAAAGCGTCCTCAAAATTTTCATTAGGGTAACTGGAAGATCCATCAAGTTGCGTGATTAGAGGTCCGTGTAAGCGTCCTCAAAATGTCCACTAGGGTAACTGGAAGGTCTGTCAAGTTTCGTGTTTTAGGGTCTGAGGAAGGGTCCTTAAAATGTACAGTACGTTAGTGTGACAGGAAGGTCCATTGAGATTCGTATATTAAGGGTCTGCGGAAATGGTGGCCCAATGGTTAACGTTTCAGAATTGAGGGAACGGTCGATACTTAACTCGTTGAGTAATGTTCCCGCACATTCCTTTAGGCCATTGTAAACAGGCAAGTAAAGTTTGATATTAATAATACATTTACATAAGGGTAACTGGAGGGTCCTTCAAAAATTTTGTATTAAGCAAAATATCTGTGCGAGGGAGCATGTTGTGTACGAAAAGTTAATCGATAATTGTTAAAGGTAAATAATATTATACCCTTCTCCATGTATCCACAGGTACCGATCTTAACTCTGCTTCTTACTTATCAAACTGATTACAACCCCTATTTACCTAAGATACTCTACACAAGATTAAGCAATACCATCTTTTACATTTGTTATGAAGTGTCTTCAGAAGATAGTTTTGACTAAAAAACTAAACAGTATTTAAAACCTAAACACAACAGGAACGATATCTTAGTATTTAAAACATCATACTACTAAAATGAAATCACTAGGCTAATTATTTGTTTTAATAATTATAAATAATCCATTGTAATTGGATACTGTCAAAAATGCTGTTATAATATCTAAATATAATGAAGTGTGTAACATTTTCAGGACACTTTAATTTTTAGGCAAATATTAAGTTTGCATGTTTTAGTTCTATAGCATTTACTGTACTCGATTATTTGAGGAAATATTTGTCTTTCTGCATTAGAATATATTCAATTGTACCGTAATGTTATCATATTGCGTAATTCAAATTGAAATAATACGTTCAATAGATGAAAATTAACAATAATATAACTATATGACTACAGACTCTGGACATATATAATTAGTCACGCTTGCGGCTGTTACAGACAGACAATTATGTATAATTAATTGCTCTTGCAGTATTGTAGTTCTGACCAATATTTGGTGACATTAAAGAGAGGATGATAAATTGCTTCATTTGCCTTGCATGAAGAAATCACTGTTAAGGGTCATTGTATTATTCATAATATTTATAAAATTACTCATCTCATAAGAATTTGAATGATTTATAAAAATAAATGTTACATATAAGTTTATCTTGGTGATAGTGGAGAACTAAGAAGGGATTCTCCTCTCCCTTTTCTTGTTTAGGTGTAAGGTGAGTGGGAAGGGTACAACTACTTTGTAAGTAAGAGTGACACCAGCACTCTTGGTGTAAGGTGGGTGGGAGTGTCACCAGTATAGTACGTGTAGGGTGAGTGGGAGATGTTACCATCGTACGTGTATGGGGGAGGGAAGGACCACTACCCCTTTAAATTTGGGATAGGTGGTATTGTCCCACTTACCCCAATCAATTAGCTGATACATTTTAAATATAATTAGTAATGAAATCTAATTGTAATAATAAGGGTAAGCCCCTGCACGCTTCGCGTGCCGAACCTATCACTCGCTGCGCTTGTTACACTTCGGCCTGTGAATTTTGACTAGATGACTACAAATAATGTTAGGTTAACTGTAAAACGTAAAATCAGAATATTACATTTCTATTTACAGTACCTTATTGTCATACTTGCGTTGTTACCTATTTATTACAATGAAAACCCAACAGCTGAAGATTTATTAAATAAATAAAATAACTGCATTAGATTACCATTGAAACCTTCAAGCCCAGTAAAGTGGAGACTTACAATCGAATTTGAATAATCCAAAGCTTACAACTTTCCCTACTGTACGGTGGAGAGGTGCATTAATTGATAAATTGGGAGGTTTACCTAATATTTTTATAATAGGACAATTGAGAGATGGAGTATTTCTGACTTACCCCTGGTCAGAGAGAGCGAACCAAAGGTGTACCATACAATACCACTGTAAGTGTATGGGTGGGCGGGTGGGTCAATACCACTGTAGGTGTATGGGCGGGCGGGTGGGTCAATACCACTGTAGGTGTCTGGGCGGGTGGGTTAACAAAACAAAATTTGAACGTTTAAATTTGCTGAGAAAATGTGCAGACCTATAAATTGGTTTCCGATGACACCTGCCTATTCATTGACTTGAAAAGAACTTTCTCTGGGCACTCTCTGGTTTTCTTCGGCCCAGTGATACTGTAGCCTTATTTAAGCTACTATTTATTTTTGATATGTTGCAACCAGTAGTTGACGTCAATAGCCTCGAAGTTTGTCCCAAATTAGTAGTCCTAAATACAACGGACACTTGCCATCCACACAATCACTGTTTATTTAGATTATCGTAACGAAAGTGTGTCCTAGTTGACGCGAAGCCGGTCAGAGAACGTTCCGTCGTCATGCACCAATGAAGTTCTCGAAGAGACGTAAAAATATAATTAAATAATTAGGGGAGAAGTTAAAAAGGCAAATAATTAAACTTAATTTAGTAAATAAACTAAAATTTAGAGAGATTGAGGAAAATCAAATTTTGTACTAAGAGGTCTTAAATCCACGAGGAGCCATTACAGTGTCTTTCATCAGAATCGTATGACATTGCTAGACCAATGAACGTTCACTACGTCGTATCGTGTGGGGTGAACTAAACTTAAAATTGGGAAGTCGCATTGCTTATCTCCCTCTCTCTCATTCTACTCTTTCGAGTGTAAAATGTAATATATATATATATATATATATATATATATATATTTATATTTATATTTATATATATATATATATATATATATATATATATAAAGAGTTTGACAAAGAATAATAACTAATTGAGAAAATACTAAATACTAAACATACCGGCCCCCTTGATGCAATACAGGCTTCAACAAAGACATAAACATATAAAATTAAATTAAAAACTAGAAGTCATAAAACTAAATGATGAGAGATGAAGGGCGTGATGTGTAGTATAAAAGTTGAGGAGTAGTGGGAACACCTTCAAAGCAGAGCGAATGAGATGACCATTTGCTGTCTTGAGATCCACCACACGAACGATTCCATCAGACCCTGGATGAAGTTCTGTTATTCGGGTGAGTGGCCAGTTGAGGTGAAGAGGGACCGTGTCCAAGTACCAAATCTCCTATCTTAAGGTTTTTGTGTTCTTGTGTACACTTCGAACGCTGTTGAAGTATGTGAATTTACTCCCGACTCCATCGTTACCATATTCGTTGGTGGTAGGCCTGAACTAGATGCCAATGTTTCAAGCGGTTGACATGATGAGTCTTCGGTAGTAATATTGGATGTCACACATCTGGAGTAAGAGATGAATGACTCAAGGGTCCTCCGACTCGTAGTAGACCTTCAGAATCGTAGTAGACGAATGTATCTTTACACAACTCCAGCCAATCTGGCATTCACAAAAAATGAGGAAAAAAACTTTTCATGGTACTTGGAATATTACAAGGCCATGGTAAACAAATTACAAGTTTTTATCAATCAATGTTTAAGAAGAATTATAAACATTTACTGGCCTAACATTATATTAAACGCTGAGTTGTAGCATAGATGTAACTAAGATCTTGTTGGGGAGACGATAAAGGAAAGGAAGTATGGTTAGATAGACCACACTCTTATAGGAAGTGTAAATAGTCTACCATAAGTAGGCAAGTTTTAGACTGGAACCCGCAAGGAAAAAGGAAGAGAGGAAGACCCAGACAGACGTGGCAAAGGACAGTGGAAAGAGATACAGGAAGAAGGGAATACCTGGAGAGAGATCAAGTGTTTGGCGCAGAACAGAGTCCAGTGGAGGTAACTTACATGAGTAATATAAATGACCAAATATGCATTTTAAAATGTATATAGTAGTGCAGAAGAATCTATGATTATAGTAGTGATGATTATAGTAAAATGATTATAGTAGTGCAGAAGAATCTATTTTAATATAATGGGTATCAATAAAACGTAACTAAATAGGCTTTGAAATTATAAGAATGTTTTATTTATTATAAGCAAGTAGAGGAGGAAGGATTTAGATATTCACTTTGATTATAAAAATATGTACTATACTAAATTGAAATACCCTTATCTTTATTGTGCCTAGAGAAAATTTATAGCTTATTGCAGTCAATATCATCAGCAAGTTCATTTCGCTCGTGGCTTCCACCACTTTGTTAAATTACAAGTCGAATTTAATTTCGAGATTGATTTGACGTCTACTGCAAAACTTTATTTCAAGTACATTACAAAAGGTTTTATCTAAATTAAATTTCAACACTTTTCCTCATTAATATGAGTTGGGTTGTTTCTACAATGAACTATTCTTATTTTTTTGTGTTCTTGTAATAAAATGTGCTTCTTTAAAAACGAAACTTACAGCATCTGCATAAAGAAAATATAATGAAATGATACGCTTAATAAAGCCTACCTTAAACCATGGCGTATCTAAGATGCTGTGTTCATCTGTTAAAGTAGGCAGAATTAGTCAGTGACTGGGGTGTACATGAACCTTTTATTTTCTTAAATTATTTTTGTATTTTCTTACAATGCACTTTTTACATATGCCTATTTTCAAGTACATACAAATAGTTTTATGACCAGGTGCTACTTTATTTGGATAACTAGTACAGTTTACCAAGGTTAACCTTGTGGTTAAAATAAAATTAATTGATAAAAATGTCTTCATCGGGAGCATTTTATAATTTTGTCACAATAACTTATTTTTTCCAATATTGTTAAAAACTAATTAATTATTAGAATTTTTAGTCAAAATTTAAAGCAAATTTTTTTTCGGCCCCCAAAACCCAAAATAGATTTTTTTTTAAACAAACCCGAGGTAGAATCAGGGTTTTTAAAATTTTTAAAGAGAAAAAAAAATTTTTTTTTTTTCCGGGGGAAATAAATTTTTTTAAAATAAATAAAAATAATTTAAACAAATTTTTTAAAATTTTTAGTTTTTAAAAAAATAATTTTTCTCCCCCCCCCCCTTTTCATGTTTTTTTGTAACTTTTTTTAATTTGGTGTAATTTTTGTAAAATGAACAAAAAAATTTAAAAAAAATATTTTTGGTTTTAAAGACCCCAAAATTTTTTTCAAGGGTAAACGTGGAAAAAAACCCAACGGTTTTTCGTAGGGAAAAAATTTTGGAAAATATTTTGGGGGCAAAAAAAAAAATTTTAATCGGAGGGAAGCCAAACCCAAAAAAAATAAAAAATTTCCCAAAAAATAAAATCCCCCACTGGGGTGACCCGGGGCCGGCCCCCGAACCCAAAAAAAAAGAAGGGGCCAAGGAAAAAACGAAAATTAAAAAACCCAAATTAAAGAATTTTTTTTTGAGTAAAAAAAAATAACCGAACCCAAATTAGGTTATTTTGGGTCCCGGTAATTTTAAACCAGGTAAAACTTTTGGGGGCCCCAAATCCAAAAAAAAGAAAACCCCCCCCCCCAAAAAAAATATTCCCTTCCCCTTCCTCCAAATTAAATTAAAAAAATAAAAAAAAAAAAATGAAAAAAAAAAAAAAAAAATTATCCTTTTTGAACCCAAAATTTGATTTTTTAAAAAAATTTGGTTTTTTTCCCCCAAATTGGGATAAAAAAAAAAAATGCCCTTTTAAAAATTTTTGGGATAAAACGAGTTTCCCGTCTTTAAAAACCCCTCCTTAAGGATGATTCTAACACTTAAAGATGACTTTTTCAACTAGAAATCGTATTTTCAGCGGCGTCTAGAATATGCATAATTAACGAATCATAGTTATCAAATACAAATTAAAGAAATAACCATACAATATACTTATAACATGCCTTCATGACAAACATTAAAACTTGTTTATTAAAATACTGACCAATAAGAGCTAAGTTTTACGGGAGTGATGGTTATACACTTGTGTATACAAAAATAAGCCCCTTCTGCCAATTTATATCCTCACTCTCGAAGCGTGATGCTCTTTAGTCTTTATGCTACTAAATCTTCAAGAGAGTAACCTCTTTACCCAAAGCACAAAGCCCTCAGCTAGGTTTTTGGCTGACCCTCTGTTAGCACCCAGTTCAACTGGAACAAGCTTAAGTCCTGCACTAGGTATCGATGTCATGATCCCCAGCAGCACAATATACACACATAGAGATTGAAGACGAAGCGTACTGCTGTGTTTTGTATTATTTGGATTTATTCAGAATCCCCCTTCGTGATATTGTTTCATTTGCAGGTAAAAAATAATAAAATATGAAAAGTCCGAGGAATAAAACAAAACGTAGGTTCACCGGATTGGCAGAACTGATCTGATCCTTTAATATCACTCGAATCTTTAAAGGCTCTGAATTCCATAAGTGAAATGAACATTGTTTTTATTGGGGATGAGGATAAGACTACTGTAAATAGATTTATCTTCCACTTAATCCAAAAGTGACGTGGTTTAAAAACGTAGGCTTACTAACAATATTGTCTTGGCAGTGTCACTAATACAAGGAATATGTTCCTCAAATACAACTACAACAATCTACTATATAACTAATTCTCATTAATCTAATCTAAAGTTTGCCTTCATTAATCATATAAATACAGTATAATATTGAGAAATTCGCTCTTCTGCGATATAACTTGGAACCCATGATAAATCTACTGCGATATTATGCTTTCTAAATCCAAATTTAAATTCACCATTGTCATCTGAAGATGTAGTTAATTTTATATTTGCAGCTGGAAGTCATGTCCACACATACTGGCATACCTACGTTTAAGCCACTGTATGCCAATAAACAAGATAGGTCCCAGGCCACTTCCTTGGGGAACAACTCTGTTTTTACAAGAGTGAGCTTAAGCTGTTAGGTGGGACCATTCTGATGTGGGATATACTGTGTAATGGAAAGGTGTGGGGAATTCAGAACCTTATTTAATTCTTTAAGTAGTGCCTTCTGACGTGTTATCTCTGGAGGAGTTACATTGCACGGCACCGAAAACCAAATAAGTGGAATTGCCATAAGAGTACAACTATAATAGCTCTTATAATAGCTCTCATGATCCTCTTAAGTTGGATATCAATCGCTTTAATGTGTACAATATATAACCATACGGGAGCACTGCTTTTCAGCAGCTGAATAAACCAGTGACAAATAAGGGTGTACGCAGATCGTGTGCGTTGGCACCCAGGTTGTTTCAACAATATTATGTGGTTCATTTATCCCGATTTTGATTTTATCTTCTGTTTTTTGAAGATAAAGCAATATCGTCTGCATATATACATTTGTAGGTTTTGTTATTATGAATTCAGGGGTATAAACGTTGAACAAAATTGAACGAAGCTAAGATCCCTGTGACATACAGCGAAGTACCACTGTATGTGTATGTGTAAGCAGGTGGGTCAGTTCCACTGTACGTGTATGGGTGGACAGGTGGGTCAGTACCACTGTACGTGTATGGACGGGCGGGTAAGTCAAAACCACTGTACGTTACGGGTGGGCGGGTGGGTCAGTACCACTGTATGTGTATGTGTAAGCAGGTGGGTCAGTACTACTGTACGTTACGGGTGGGTGGGTGGGTCAGTACCACTGTACGTGTATGGGTGGGTCAATATCACTGTACGTTACGGGTGGGTGGGTGGGTCAGTACCACTGTATGTGTATGTGTAAGCAGGTGGGTCAGTACCATATTCAAGACATAGATTGATGCCTATAATCATGGCCTATTCAGGTGAAAGTTGTGTTTTTGTACTTAATTTGTTGTTTTATTGAGAATGATTTTTGCAACAGTACAATAACAACAGTACAGTATACGAGAGTAGCTGTTGCAAATATTTAAATACCAATCAATACCACTGTACGTGTATGGGCGGGCGGGTGGGTCAATACCACTGTACGTGTATGGGTGGGCGGGTGGGTCAATACCACTGTACGTGTATGAGTGAGCGGGTGGGTTAGTATGTAACATCATCCACATATCCAGCATGTGCGTAGCTTCCATGCTCAAATTTTCTTATTTTACATTTAATATTTATAGTAGATCTATGGTTTACTTAATTTTTAAATTTCAGATACCGTAGTTAGACCTTACTTCAGCTGTCTAAAAGAGCTTTCCGCACGATAGAGATAAACTTTTATTAGTCTGACACTAAGCAATACCTGAAAGTGGGTTGAATCTCCTTCTTAGGGAATGGACATTGTTAAATCTTTTCCGAATCGACGTGAGCAGATACAACAGGAAATATAAATGGGGATAGGAGGGATTAGCTAGCTAACCAGACTTAACATAACCCAACCAAACCTACCACAACCTAGCCTATATAGGATACCCTAGGTTGGGTTATGGGCTAACATAACCTAGCCTATATAGGATACCCTAGGTTAGGTTATGGGCTAACATAACCTAGCCCTATCCTTACATAACATAACCTTACTTAAATCAGAACAATAAATCTAACTAAATTTATTCTTTTTCTGAAATCAGATTTGTTCGTGATATTTGGGGGTAAATATTAATGCCCTATACTCTGAAAACAAAAATGGCGACTGCTTTATAAATAATAGTACTTGCTCATATACGGTATTATAGTGACATGTAAAATTAAGTGTTTGTTAAACCATATTATAGGCTTAAGTGGATAAGGGTGAATTGAATGTATTAGAAGTCTTGGAAACGAAACCTAGCTTATCGATATTGCAAAATTCCACTGCTTTAACGATATATTTGAAGTAGAATTTTTACTCAACACCAGTATCCTTAAAATAAATAACTTTAGAGCTTTCTATTCTATTTGTTTTAATATTATCATTTGTTTTTATATTAAAATTTAGTATTTTTATTCGTGATTTTTTATCTGTGGGTTTTGTTCAAGTGAAAAAATGTATAAAATAAAAAATGTATAAAACATTTTTTATCATAAGCTAGTTAACTATAAGATAATATATAAATAAATGTCTGTGTATTTGACTGTACGTGTATGATACCACTGTACGCTCATCAATATCACTGTACGCGTATGGGTTGGCGGTTGGGTCAATACCACTATACGTGTACGGGTAGGTGGGTGGGTCAATACCACTGTACGTGTATGGGTTGGTGGTTGGGTCAATACCACTGTACGTATATGGGTAGGCGGGTGGGTCAATACCATTGTACGTGTATGGGTTGGTGGTTGGGTCAATACCACTATACGTCTATGGGTGGGTGGGTGGGTCAATACCACTGAATAAAAAAATACGTGTATGGTTGGGTGAGTGGGTTAATACCACTGTACTAGAATGTGTAGTCCATGTGCGTGTGCGTGTGTGTGTGTACACATGACACTTCATATTTTTACGAAAAATCAGCTAGGGGGTTGAGGTCGGGGAAGGGGAAGGCTGCGGCCTTGATTGGAATGCGGAAAGCTCGTCACTAGGTTATCACATCGATTATTATCGATCGTTTAAATGGCTTAAAGGGATTTAAATGTCCGCGCCCGGTGTGATTTTGTTTTTCTTTTGTGTATGTTACTACTACTTTGGTGTTAGTGAACTTGTCTTCTAAGGTAAGTTTGCTGTTGTCCTATCTCTCCAATATACTGATAAAACAATGTATATTTTTCATAGGGTCATTGATAGGCTATAAAAGACCAATTTATAGTTAACTGTTATGAATATTCACCCCTGTCACTGCCAACTCCGTATTGGTAGTGTCACTTGGAAACCTCAATTTTGTATATACCTGGTTTAACTCTCTTTCTGTGCATATATATTTAGGTGAAAGAGAAACTCTTTTCCTAAACAGGGACAGTTTGGTTCAAGTAGGAAATAATGATCTAATCATTATTTAAATACAATGTCTAGAGTAGGACTTCATCACCAGGCCGGACTTAGTGAGGCTGTTTAGTGAGAACTACCTTCACGTCAGAATTAGCCACGGGAGGACCATCATACCTACAAAATGTACTATAGGAGGGGAGGGGGAGGGTTGTTTAATAAAGCCCGATGCACAAGGTTATGTTACATTTGGTTGATCATTTCTGGAATGTGTGGCTAAGTCCTGGTTTTATGGTAAAAGTACTATTTCGTTGATGATAGTAAATCAATTCATTTTAATTATTATTGGAGCATAACTATCCATCAATTATGTAAATTAAATATTTGATGAACAATTTGAAGTAGGCCTACAGCTTTATTTATTTTTTGTTAAGCAACAATACAAGATCTGTCCAAGAAATTGAAGCAGGATCGTCTTTGATACACAGAACATCTGGTGGCTTAAGGCAATCGATTATTCCATATTGCTGGGAGGTGAACTGCCCCACTCGTGGAGGAACATGGATCAGCAGGCTGACAGAGGAACGTCCGGGAGTTGTTGAGCTGAAAAAATATGCAGATAGTCTTAGCTTAATATAAAATAAATCCTTTTAACCTGGGCATGTACATAGTGATCCGGTAAACAACTAGTTAAACCTTAATATATAAAAATGAGTACCTGAAATTCGTTGTCGTTCCATTCCATCTTTTTTCTTTATGTTTTCCTAATTTTTCGTTGAATGTTATTCAGGAATAATTATGAAAAAAATCACGAAAAAATTGGACAATTTTGGAAATATAACCGAGGAGTTTTAGTTTTATTTATTTACAAAAAAAAAAAAATAAATAAAAAAAAAATAAAGGAACATTTGAAACTACAATGTAAATGTTTCTGCAACTTATTTGTATTTTTTTTTTTATAAACATCTGTTGTATTTTATTTCTTGGTGATAAAGTGGTTTCTAAAATAGACTTTTGCATACAGTCAAAAATCAATATGGTGTATGAAATGTTAGTATATAACCAAATGTCATACAGTTTATTATTTATTGTTCGAATGCAACGCAATTATGTCAATGCTATTTATATTATAATCCCGTTCATCGTATGCGTTAAAAGTTGTACAGTTCACTCCCGGGAAGGCTTATGGTGTTGTTTTATTCACATCCGACTCTAGGGCTCCAACCCATTGGTATTTAAAGTTTAAATATTCATCTTATCTAGTTCTTTTATTTAATTAATTAATCATCAGCTGTCAAAAAAAAAAAAAAAAAAAATCAAATGAAAGCTTTTGAAACACACCAAAGTGGGGTGTCAGGTAAAAAATGTTTTCTCTCAATTACTAATATACCATCAGATTTTAGAATTCAATGTGATGCAGTCCAAATATCCCGGCGAGGCCCTACACCCAATTTCTTCACGAGACCGCAGGCCGAGATCCACAAATGAGTCTGTACTGTGTCTTGGCGAGACCGCAGGCCGAGATCCACAAATGAGTCTGTACAGTGTCTTTCTTTACGAGACCGCAGGCCGAGATCCACAAATGAGTCTGTACAGTGTCTTTCTTTACGAGACCGCAGGCCGAGATCCACAAATGAGTCTGTACTATGTCTTGGCGAGGCCGAGTTGCACAACGGGGTTAAAGGCACAGTTCCCAAGCGAGGCTGCAGGCCTAAGTGACGGAGTTGGCACGCAAAGCTACCATAAATAAACTAAAACATTTCTGTTTATATGTTACAAGAAAAGGGTAAACAGTTAGTCTGCAATATAAAATGATTACTACGTTAACATCCCTTGTGAATTCAATATATATTACGTAATTAATTTTACTTCTTGAAATGTCTTTGAGTTTGATAGTGTTATGTTGATAGTTTGATAGTGTTATGTTGATGGTTTGATAGTGGTTATCACCTTAGCTCTGAACGTATGTTTACTTTAAGAATAAATGTAATAATAATTTGCATGGCATCTGCCTTATGCGAATGTTTACAATGTATTTAAGGAAACCACATTTTTACTTTCTCCCAAATACATTACCATAGAGGCAGTATTGTAATTGTAAACAAAAATAATTTTTACAAGTTGATCTAAAAATCCATTTTTGGGTTTTCTGAACCCAAAAAAATGGTTTTTGACAACCAAACCCAACAAATGTATATGACATTTGATATGTAGGTGTATTTAGCATATATATCTATAAAATTGTTTTACTTTTTTAAACTTAGTTTTTTTTTATCTGTATGGGTAAAACTTACAAAAATGTATTTTTCTCAAAAACAGCTCTAACAAGTTTGAATAAATTTCCAGAAGAAATGTGAACTACAATTTAGGTTATATAATAAAAACAGCATGTCTCTAACTTGACTAGTTTTTCAGTTATGGCAAAAAACATATTTGGGAATCAAACTGGTAATTTTCAAATTTTAGACTTTTTATTGTTTAAAATGGGGGAAAGTTTGTGGCAGTTCTTTGGGACCATTTATTAATACAATATTTAAAAATTTATTATTTTCTATTAGCAAATATGTTTCTTTTGTTACCTGTAGTTTAAATCTTGTTTTATCAAGATGCTAACAGATGGCAGCATGTGTTCTGAAATAATGATTTAATAAGGTATCTTTTATAAGATATTTGTAGCTAAAAACACAATCTTCATCTTTTTGTTTTATTTTTTTAAACCATAAATATTAAGAGCTAATTAAACTGCAAAGACCTATGATTATTTTCATTTCCCCAACCAATAAAAATTAATTTAAAGTGTCCCTCTCGCTCAAGAAAGAATTAATAATTTATATTAGCTTGCAAGTTGAGTTGTATTTGTCGATAGAGGTGATGATTTGATGCCAATTATGAAATAATTCCCACAGATATATGTAGGATAACGCTTGCTAATGCTGGTCCTCCTAGATCAGTCTTAACAACGGATTACAATTAATAACTTAACTATATCGAATTAATCACATCAGGTTTGGGTGGGTATTATCAATGACCGTAGTAATTCAGCTAAACAAATTAACTATAAATCCACCCCTTTGTTATCAGTAAATTATTGATTTCACAAGAGTTCTATATACTTATGACAACACTACACCAAGCTACTCTATACTTAATTAGACTTAGCTACAAAGTTATCGTGACGGTCCAAACACCACTGAACACTGGAAAATTTGAATGCAAGTTCACCAGTGGATGACATGGTCGATATTACGGAGTGAATGTAACAGTTTTAGGACATAGTCTTTCCATGGGTTTAATAAATTGGTAAAATTTGAAGAATGTGATGGCTTCGACTTTTTACATATTTTTTTCATCTCTAATCTACTTCCTTTGTAATCAAGCAGCCCTGAGAGAACAAGTGTTAAAAACAAAACCTCAAAACTTGGAAGAGTTGAGATTCCGTCTTGTTAGAGAAGTTGAGCACTACGTGGTTCGGATTCCACGTAAAGCTGTAGGTCCCTTAGTTGCCCTGACTGTTGGGCTATTAATAAATTGCCCTTTCTTAGGAACAGTCGAACTCAGTTAGTAACCAGACTACACTCATCTACACTCATATAATCATTCATATTCGCCTTAAAATACCAACAAAGTTGTGTCAGCGTCTTATAAGTAAGAATGTAAGAATGAGTTGTTCCTTTTTAAACAATGTTATATCAGTTGGAATTATTCCAGCAAACACTGGGCAAAAACTTTGGCCTAAAAAAAAAAAAAATTATTATCAAAATAAGAGTTTACTCACGGTAAAATTGACATTATTTTGGAAGACTCTTAGACTAATAAAAGGATTCACATCTTCGAGCTATATATTATAGATAATAGAATGAGCAACAAAAATTAGGGAACGTTAGGGACAATCCCATCAAGAGCAAAAAGTGTGCAACATAAATGCAGTCCAATATACTAATTTATTTTTAGCCAAACGTTTTTTGGTAACTTTACTAAAAACAGCCTTTGAGTGGCCCCCTTTATTGGTAGACACCAATAAATAAATTGTACACAGTAAAAGTAAATTGTTCTAAATGCTCCTCTGTATTTGCGCCACTGTTCCTACTAAACAGTGATGACTTCGATGTGATCGGTGATAATGAAAATCACTTGATAAACAGTACAGTGACTGATAACATGCTGCATTACGTATCACTGGTTTGTGGGACACGCGCCACCCCTGTACGACCGACCACCTGTACGACCGACCACCCTGTACGACCGAACCACCCTATACGACCGAAACCACTGTAGTGCTCACTCACTATTATGGCAGTTACTGACGCTACTCTTTTAACCAGATTGCTGGGAGGATTCCATCTTTCTAGCCAGCAGATTCTGATGAAAATAACTATTCAACATATAAAGCACATTTTTACTAAAAAGCATGAGTATCTAAAGAGTCTTAACTCTAGACAGGGTGAGTGTTATATGGGTGTTATTAGGGAGGGGAATGAGCATTAAAAAAATGCTGTGTTTGCATAGAATGTGATATTGAAGAGTGTTTCCAGTACATTTTGAAAATTTTAAACAATTTAAGTGCATTTATTGAAATTAAGGCGTTCATCATGCTTTATTTTGTGTACCTGAGTACAAAGACAACTTATAAGGTAAATCCATGAATATTATTTTGCTGCTTTACCCCATATCTAAGTTTCAAGGCATATATCTTCCTTTTCACGTTTGACGAGGAAATGAATGTACATTAACATTAACTTACATACACTTAAAAAATAATAAAACATGTAAAATAAGTTTACTATCAAAGGACGTTTATTGAATCAAATAGTTTCTGGAAAAGTCGATTAAGAAATGTTTGTAAATCAGCACGATTTTTACATATATGTATTTATTATTTTTACATGACTTGCCGGCATTAAATATTCTTTTTATGTATTTCAACGCCAGTAAAAATTTTTATCTACTATTCAAACGATGTAATGGGACAACGGTCCAAACCTACAAAGCTAAAATATTTAGTTGGATCCCTCGGGCTTTGAACCCATGACATCCTGCATTGAGGTGAAGAGTGCTAACTGTTAGTATAGCAAGAGGACCTTTTTCAAGTACCGGTAATATTATTAATTTTCATTTATCATTTTGAATAGTAACTATATTGTGGTGACTCAACTTAGTTATAGATAAGTTAGTAGTTTTAATTCAGGTAATATACTGTTTATTAACTCGGTGTTTGTAAATCTTTGTAATAATTTATTTATATTCCATCTGAACTGATATGTAGGTTCACATATTTCTGACACTCACTTACGTAAAAAAGGTACATTTTATTACTAGTCTAAGTAAATTAAGTGACTGCTGTCTTAGTTTGCAAAATCCAACATTACAGAAATAAACTCTGCTTGATTGTTATTTTATTTATATTGTTTGGTTGGTGTCGCCAGTTCTTAGAGGTTCATGTTCGTAAAACTGTGTTCTTAGTTTAATACAATAATCCTTAGTGACTCAAAAATACAAAATAAACATTAACAAAACAGAACAGTAGGCCCTACTTTCTTTTCGAAATTAATCAAATATCCTTGTAGTTATGCTCATACAAAACCAACTAATTATAAAATGGAAACAGTAAAAGTAGTTAGAAAAAAATTGTGTATATTTCAATATATGTTGCTGATAAAATTATATTAAAATTGTTACTATTAAAAACTGTGAGGCCAGTGCATTTACATTACGTCATTACAAGTCTAGAGAGATTGACATTTTGAGGGTGTCAATTATTGATATGTTCTTAGTTTTCCCATCTTCTTGCCTTCTTGTATTGAGTTTCTAAGGTTAGACTGGTGCTTTTTTACCCAATGGTTCGTCATCAACAAGGCGAACTTATCAGTGGAATCACATTTATTTGGTGGATTAGTTGGGCCTAATAAGTGATTTTCAAAGAAATTTATCTCTCTACCTCCATCCCGTTCTATTTCTTTCCTGTGCGTTTGTAACGTATCTCCAAAATTGTGGCGTTTATGTCCATGGTATACATCTTCTTCTTTGGGATTGGTACCTATATGATAATATGACCCTAATGAATTCGGTTGAGGTTCAGATGGGAGCATGTGGTTTGACCTGAAGGGATGAACTGGACAGGGTTCTCTAGTTCTTATAGGGCAAGAGGGCAAGTGGAACATACTTGATCCTTGCCGTACTTGAGTTCGCCTTTCCATTAATGTTTTACTCTTCTTCTTTTCTATATTAATAAAGGCCTGCTGCTCCTCCATCTTCTGCTGAAGTTCGTTAATAGTCCGCCACATCTCATCGACTTGTCCCTCCAGTTTCTTCCTCTTCCTGTCATATTCGTTGGACTCCTCCCTCAGATACTGATTAGGTGAATTGCTACGCATTGCTTACTGTTAAGTTTGTGAAAACTGGAAATTTTGATAAATGTTGATTTATGTAAATTGAACTTTTATTACATTTGTTTCATAATATTTACATATTTTATCAGCTGTTCAACAGGATTCTATTTTCTACTTTTGACATTTAAGGGCAAGTCGTAGTACAATATAAGCAATGAAAATATATATATATATATATATTTTTATATTGGAATTATTCTTATTTTTTACACTAGCTCTCTATTTGTAGACTAATTTAATACATGATCAAATATAAGTTTAGGAGCACTACTTTTATATTAATAAACATCATTACGAAAAATAAATACAACACGAATGTAATTTAAACAAAAGTCAGGGCTTACACCCATCTCCATACTCCATCCCATCTCCATACTACATCCCATCTCCATACTACAACCCATTTCCACGTTGAATGGTACCCACGTAATATTTAATTAAAATAGTAACCACCCTTAATTAACTCGATAATTGTCATAATGACTCATTTAGTATCGCTTTTTAAACTTAATTTCTTAAATGTTCACCATTTTATCTTGTTAATGATGTTGAATGCTATTTACAATTAGGAATAAGTAAAATATGTTATTTATGCTATTTAAACTATCATCTAATTTACTTAAATTTTTACAATCGTAGCATTACAACAGGATATACGTCCACAATCCCACCATAACAATGTATACAGTACAGATTCAGTTACTTTGAATTAATTTATTTACATAAAAGGAAACACATGTAAATTGTAACGATAGTTTAAACATAGAAAAATAACATCTATATAACCAGAAATTAGTTGCAATAAAGGTGGTAAACAAATGAACAGTTCTATGCAGTGGTGGGGACCTGTGAAGTCATCTGCGCAGCAGTCCACGGAGCTCATGTGCATTCTAGCTTGAATTCTAACTTCCTTGCTATAAGGTTCCTTGATTAGGACCAAGAAGATCATAAAAAATCATCAGTGTATTATATGATTTTCTATGATAATATACTGATCATTTTAGATTGTATGGAGTAATGTGGATTGTATAGATATTAGAATGCAACATATGAAAGAATTAAAAAACTTTGGAAGATTAATAACTTATGACGAACCAGCAATATAGAAGTATAGAGTAGCTCATAGTAATTCTGGCAAATAGCTTTTTTAACTGGTAGAAGAATCTAATTATACCCAGAAATACAAACTTAAGCATAATGAATAAACTGTTAAAGAAGTATGTATGGAATGTGGCTCTATACGGCAGTGAAACCTGGACAATAGGGAAGACAGAGGAGATGAAGAGAGAGGACAATAGGGAAGACAGAGGAGATGAAGACAGAGGACAATAGGGAAGACAGAGGAGATGAAGACGGAGGACAATAGGGAAGACAGAGGAGATGAAGACGGAGGACAATAGGGAAGACAGAGGAGATGAAGACGGAGGACAATAGGGAAGACAGAGATGAAGACAGAGGACAATAAGGAAGTCAGAGGAGATGAAGACAGAGGATAATAGGGAAGACAGAGGAGATGAAGACGGAGGACAATTGGGAAGGCAGAGGGGATGAAGAGAGAGGAAAATAGGGAAGACAGAGGAGATGAAGACAGAGGACAATAGGGAAGACAGAGGAGATGAAGACAGAGGACAATAGGGAATACAAAGGAGATGAAGACAGAGGACAATAGGGAAGACAGAGATGAAGGCAGAGGACAATAGGGAAGTCAGAGGAGATGAAGACAGAGGATAATAGGGAAGACAGAGGAGATGAAGGCAGATGACAATAGGGAAGACAGAGGGGATGAAGAGAGAGGACAATAGGGAAGAAAGAGGAGATGAAGACAGAGGACAATAGGGAAGACAGAGGAGATGAAGACAGAGGACAATAGGGAAGACAGAGGAGATGAAGACGGAGGACAATAGGGAAGACAGAGATGAAGACAGAGGACAATAGGGAAGTCAGAGGAGATGAAGACAGAGGATAATAGGGAAGACAGAGGAGATGAAGACAGGATAATAGGGAAGACAGAGGAGATGAAGACAGAGGACATGAAGACAGAGGACAATAGGGAAGGCAGAGGGGATGAAGACAGAGGACAATAAGGAAGACAGTGGACATGAAGACAGAAGACAATAGGGAAGGCAGAGGGGATGAAGAGAGAGGACAATAGGGAAGACAGAGGAGATGAAGACAGAGGACAATAAAAAGAAAATAATATAATAAATAATAAGAAATAAGAATTTATTTTCCGCAAAATGAGTACAATACATAAACAATTCATAGACTTGGAAATTGCACTGCCACGTTGCAAGTAATGTGGCAGTGTTACAAAAAATAAAACGAATAAAATAAAACAAAAATTAATGAGTCCAGTTTCTAATTTAATTGTCTTCTGCTCCGTGCTTTGCCGTCTGCTTATAGCAAATTACATTTAGTAATATTATTCAAAATTAGCATACCAAACATACTAAACAGGATAATAAGGTTAATGTAACGTTATACAATGCAAACAGTTTCGAAAATAATAATGACAATAATATAGTAATAGTGACAATAATACAGTAATAATAATAATGAATATAATAAGAATATAAAGTACGAGATAAGTAATGATAACAAGTTATTCCTCTTTTAGGAAAAATACAACTTGACATGTTTCGAAATTAAATAAGAAAATTAAATAAGAAAATTATTTAAAAAATCAACTTCTCTGTACAATAATAACCACGATTTTAATTTAAAGGAGAAAGATATGAGTTTTTGACATTCTTTCAAGTACCAAGGCAATTGATTGAAGTATTTCGGACCGACATACTGATAAGAAAATCTATATAATGACTCGTTTACTTTGGGCAATCTAAAAGTTCTACTATTGGTACTTCTAGTGCTATAAACCAAATTATTAGTTCCTGTGTTTCCACTTCTTATATAAAAAAGCTTCAAAACCTTGTAAACAAATAAATGTTGTATTGGAAGTATTTTTAATTCAGTATATAAGGGAAAAGAACTCTCTCGTTTGTTTTTATGTAAAATTATTCTCAGGAAATGATTTTGAATTACTCTTAATTTCTGTATGTTATACTTGTAGGTTCCACCCCAACAATGAATTGCATACTGTAATCTTGAATTTACTAAAGCGTAGTATAATGTTCTCAGTAGGTTAGTATCACAAAAGTTTCTTAAAAAATAAAATTTTCTTACAGCTGACTTTAATTTTCTACTCATATCCGTAATATGCATCTCCCATGACAAATTTTCATCGAGAACTACACCAAGATACTTGAAGGAATTTTGCTTTTCTATTAACTGACATTTGCAGTTAATTTGATCAAGACAGTCTAAATCGTGAAATTTTATTGGATAAGGCAATTCGAAAATTTTGAAATTGAAATTTACATACTTTGTTTTTGCCACATTGACAACCATTCTGTTTAAATAACACCATTTTTTTAACATTAAAGCATCATGTGTGATCTGTTCCCATATACTTATAATATTTTTATTAGAATAGAAAAAGGCAATGTCGTCAGCAAAAGCCCTGAGTTTACCCTTAAAATGAAGCTCTAAAAGATCATTTATAAAAATGAGGAAGAGAGTAGCAGAGGTGACAGATCCTTGAGGGACCCCAGCAACTACTGGGCGAGTAGCGCTCAACGAGGCACCAACCCTTACAGCTTGTTTCCTCCCTGATAAAAAACTTCTGAACCAATTATTAGCCACTCCCCTTATCCCTGCTGCCTCCAATTTCATCAATAATATTTCATGATTAACCAAATCAAAAGCCTTTTTAAAATCCACAAAAAGGCCAGTTACTTTATTATTATCATTTAAACTAGAGTAAATCATTGATGAAACATCTACTAGTGCATCCTCAGTTGATTTTCCTTTCCTAAATCCATATTGATTGTTGCTTAGAAAATTTATTTTCTGAAGATACCTAATTAGTCTAACATTAATTAATTTCTCAATAATCTTAGAAAATACTGATAACAAACTAATTGGTCTCAGGTTGTCAATTTTAATTGAGTTTGATTTTTTATAAATTGGGACTACGATGCTTAATTTGAGTAGATCGGGAAAGATACCATTTTTAAAGCTTAAATTAATTAAATAAGTAAGAACTGGAGCAATTGTTACTGCAGTATTTTTTATTAAAGAGACTGTGAAATGATCAAAACCAGTAGATTTTTTTATTTTTCAACTTACTAATAACTTCGATTACTTCATTTTCACAAGTGGGCATAATAAAGAAGGAATTCAATCTATTACTAATATAGTTATTTGAAAGTAGACCCGTAGAACTGTCTGTCTCAGACTGAGTACAGATAAGGAATTCATTGATCGCCTCGGCCACTGATAAGGTATCGGAAACCACGTCACCATTTAACAATTCTACTTTGACTACATTTCTATTTGTACTAGACCCACTTAACTTATTAATTATTTTCCATTGCATAGAGGAATCACCTTTACATTTTTCTATTTCAGCTGAGTAATAATTATTTTTAGTGGTAGTTATGTCATCAGTTAATTTATTACAAAACTCATTGTAATATTTCTTAAATTTTGTATCATACGGCCTTTTCTTTAACAATTTATATAAAGTTTTTTTCTTTTTCAATCTATTCAAAACCGTTTGATTTATCCAAGGACTTACTAATTTTGCTTTGTCAAGAAACTTATTTGCGACAATCGGCTTTTTACACTTAGTAACCAAATCATTAAAAATACTATGAAACTTATTAAATACAATATTTACATCATCTAACTCATAACAAACATTCCAGTCAATCCCTTTTACAAGCGTATTTAACAAGTCATAATCAATACTAAATTTATTAAATTCATTTACTTTAGGTGTTAAGTTTTGAATAGGCTTATTACTATCACTCTTTAATATAAGTCCTAATAAACAATGGTCAGTTAGATCTATATCAAATACTTCAGTACTAAAAAGAGATATATTTTTATGACGAACAAAAATGTGATCTAAGCAAGACTTTGATGGGACTCTTGTAACATTACTAATTAGTTGAGAAAAGCCAAAACTACTAAGCAAATTTACATAATTAAAAACAACAAAAGAATTCAACAATAAATTAATATTCATGTCACCAATAATTATTGTGTTATGAGACAAAGATGGTAAAAAATGTTCCAATTCCTCAACAAACTGACACTCTTTAAAGCTTTGTAATCTATACACACAGAATAAATTAAAAAATATGTTTTTTGAATTAATTTTTAAAAGCAATATATCTGCTGTATTAAAGCTCACACTAATCTGAGTTGAGTCAATGTCATCAGCTATGTAACACAATACCCCACCAGATCTATAGTTATCATTACAGTTATAAAACGTAGAGTAACCAGGAATGTTGTAAAAATTTACCTCATCGCTTGAAATCCAAATTTCACTTAATACGATTATATCAACTTTTTTAAGTCTTATATGACTTAGTTCTAACAACAAATTATTGAAGTTCCTCCTCAAACTTCTAATATTTACATAAATTATAGCATAATCACCATTAGTATCAATCTTTTCAAAAAATGAATTTATAGATATTTTGTTATTATGTATTGTTTGATTTAAATCTGACATGAATAAGTATTAAATATTTAACGGAACATTATTGAGGAAAAATAAATTCGATTATAAAACTATATACATTATAAAAATTTAAATTACTATACAAAACTTATAGAAATAAAGAGCGACAAAATGCATGAGGTTTTAATAAATAGAAAGTTTACTTGAGGTTATCGATGTCCTTCTCGCTGGTAATTCTCTTCACAACATCTCCTTGTGCCTTCCGGACGAAGAACTTGCCATCTCTGGCCCAAGCGAAGGCATACCCAACGTCTCTGCACTTTTGCTTTAGCTTCCCGAGGAACTTCTTGTTGTCTGGCGATAGATGATCGTTGACATACACTCTGGTGTTAGGCAGTCGGGCATTCACTTGCTGGGCTGTCAGCGTCTTCTTCTCCCTGAATCCATTAATCAAGGCGTTCTTCATCGTTCTACTCTGGAATTGCACGATGAGGGATGGCTGACGATCATTCCTGTAGGCTGGGATACGATGGGCGGCGGCGATGTCACTGTCCTGGACTTGAACTCCCAAAACAGCTCCTACGTCTTTCACTACTTCGGTCACGTTTTCTCCGGGAGTCACTGGTATACCATTAACCTCTACATTGTTCTTTCTGGAATACTGCTCGATATTCCTAACTCTTTCACGTAGCTCATCTACTTCATTTTTCAGCACGTTATTAGCGCACTTGAGCTGTTCATTTTCTTTCTGCAGACCTGTAAACTGTTTCTTTATATCCTCCATCAAAGAATTAGCAGCATCAAGCTTATTTGAAATAAACTCAACCGACCTAGATAGCTCAGACATTTCAGACTTAAATGACTTTATTTCGCCAAAAACTTCCTTCTTGAATTCTTCTAGCACATTGATCAGGAACCCCTTTGTAATAGTACCCGAATCCGATCCCACAGAAGCTACACTTCCTTGGGTGGATTGGGACTTACAGTCCCTACATTTCCATTCCTTAGAAGAACGCAGCACCTTCTTCCCCTCTAAGTCGGATTTAACACAGTTTAAATGGAACATACCTTCACATGATGAGCACTTAAGGTCACTCGCGTCATCACACTTGGTTTTGCAGACGACACACGAAGCCATTTTATCACTTTTAACAAAAAATAACTAAAATAGGAGTAACAAATTACAGGAATAAAACCTGTCGTAAGCAACGACCTGTAGGCACGCGCGAGTCAGAGCGAAGACGTCTTATCAGCTCGGATTCCTGAGCTGGACTGGCAGTAGGGAAGACAGAGGAGATGAAGACAGAGGACAATATGGAATACAGAGGAGATGAAGACAGAGGACAATAGGGAGGACAGAGATGAAGACAGAGGACAATAGGGAAGTCAGAGGAGATGAAGACAGAGGATAATAGGGAAGACAGAGGAGATGAAGACGGAGGACAATAGGGAAGATAGAGAAGATGAAGACAGAGGACAATAGGGAAGACAGAGATGAAGACAGAGGACAATAGGGAAGTCAGAGGAGATGAAGACAGAGGATAATAGGGAAGACAGAGGAGATGAAGACAGAGGATAATAGGGAAGACAGAGGAGATGAAGGCAGATGACAATAGGGAAGACAGAGGAGATGAAGACAGAGGACATGAAGACAGAGGACAATAGGGAAGGCAGAGGGGATGAAGACAGAGGACAATAGGGAAGACAGAGGACATGAAGCCAGAAGACAATAGAGAGAGGACAATAGTGAAGACAGAGGAGATGAAGACAGAGGACAATAGGGAAGACAGAGGAGATGAGGACAGAAGACAATAGGGAATACAGAGGAGATGAAGACAGAGGACAATAGGGAAGACAGAGATGAAGACAGAGGATAATAGGGAAGACAGAGGAGATGAAGGGAGAGGACAATAGGGAAGACAGAGGAGATGAAGACAGATGACAATAGGGAAGACAGAGGACATGAAGACAGAGGACAATAGGGAAGGCAGAGGGGATGAAGACAGATGACAATAGGGAAGACATAGGAGATGAAGACGGAGGACAATAGGGAAGACAGAGGAGATGAAGACAGATGACAATAGGGAAGACAGAGATGAAGACAGAAGACAATAGGGAAGACAGAGGAGATGAAGACGGAGGACAATATGGAATACAGAGGAGATGAAGACAGAGAACAATAGGGAAGACAGAGGTGATGAAGACAGATGACAATAGGGAAGACAGAGATGAAGACAGAAGACAATAGGGAAGTCAGAGGAGATGAAGACAGAGGATAATAGGGAAGACAGAGGAGATGAAGACAGAGGATAATAGGGAAGACAGAGGAGATGAAGACAGATGACAATAGGGAAGACAGAGATGAAGACAGAAGACAATAGGGAAGTCAGATGAGATGAAGACAGAGGATAATAGGGAAGACAGAGGAGATGAAGACAGAGGATAATAGGGAAGACAGAGGAGATGAAGACAGTTGACAATAGGGAAGACAGAGGAGATGAAGACGGAGGACAATAGGGAACACAGAGGAGATGAAGACAGATGACAATAGGGAAGACAGAGATGAAGACAGAAGACAATAGGGAAGTCAGAGGAAATGAAGACAGAGGATAATAGGGATGACAGAGGAGATGAAGACAGAGGATAATAGGGAAGACAGAGGATATGAAGGCAGAGGACAATAGGGAAGACAGAGGAGATGAAGACAGATGACAATAGGGAAGACAGAGGACATGAAGAAAGAGGACAATAGGGAAGGCAGAGGGGATGAAGACAGAGAACAATAGGGAAGACAGAGGTGATGAAGACAGATGACAATAGGGAAGACAGAGATGAAGACAGAAGACAATAGGGAAGTCAGAGGAGATGAAGACAGAGGATAATAGGGAAGACAGAGGAGATGAAGACAGAGGATAATAGGGAAGACAGAGGAGATGAAGACAGATGACAATAGGGAAGACAGAGATGAAGACAGAAGACAATAGGGAAGTCAGATGAGATGAAGACAGAGGATAATAGGGAAGACAGAGGAGATGAAGACAGAGGATAATAGGGAAGACAGAGGAGATGAAGACAGTTGACAATATGGAAGACAGAGGAGATGAAGACGGAGGACAATAGGGAACACAGAGGAGATGAAGACAGATGACAATAGGGAAGACAGAGATGAAGACAGAAGACAATAGGGAAGTCAGAGGAAATGAAGACAGAGGATAATAGGGATGACAGAGGAGATGAAGACAGAGGATAATAGGGAAGACAGAGGAGATGAAGGCAGAGGACAATAGGGAAGACAGAGGAGATGAAGACAGATGACAATAGGGAAGACAGAGGACATGAAGACAGAGGACAATAGGGAAGGCAGAGGGGATGAAGACAGAGGACAATAGGGAAGACAGAGGAGAGTAATTTGATGGCTTTCAGACTCGGTGCTAGAGACGATTTTTGAAATTGAGTTGGATGCTATACAACAATCAAAGAGGTATTCCTAAAGCAGGAGAAAAGAGAACGTCCATGAAAATCATAAATACAAGACTAATGTACCGGGTCTTGGACCGGTACAGTTTCGTTTTTTCGTTGTTGTCTGCCAGGCTGCCTGAGATTCGCTTTTGCCCGGCGATTTGCGTACTTTGGTAGCCGTTGGCCCAGTTCCGTTTCGTTCCGTGTTCCAGCAGCTTCAGTCCGGTTGGCCTGTCTGGTCAGTTGTCTTGTGCTGCCTGCAGAATCTCGTTATGAGTGGCTAGACAAACTAAAACGTAAGTGTTCATTTTGTAAGTTTTAATATCTAATCACCCTTTTGGTGAAAATACTTTTGTTTAAATAATATTAATCGTTCTTACTTGTGTTTTCAGAGTTTTGTTAAATTTATATTCTTTGTCTAGATGTTTTAACCTAGGTTCGAGCCATGTGCTCATTGTTACCTTTTTGACTTTAATTGCTTTATTATCTCTGATTTCATATTTAATAGTAGTTCTGTATAATGTTTTGTTGAGCCTTTTTAAGTTGCAGTTACCGATTTACCATCTTTTTGTTCATGGACAATAACCTAGCCTATCTTTAGTTTGATTTTCATGTTATGACAGATTGCTCATGTTTCAATAGCCTAGTTCTCAGTTTGTCATTTTTAGTTCCATATACGTAATTAATTCTTTTATAATTTGTTAATTTGTAATTTGTCTTAAATCTGTTTTCCAACATAATTTTTCATAGCCTAAAGTTAATCTCTCCCTCCAATCATGTTAAGTTTTGTTAAATCAGGCACCCTTATATTTTTAGTTGTTATGTGTAATATTTTGTTGTGATGGCTGGACTGTATTTGATGTGCTGTGTGTTGTGCCTTACAGTCCAGGGTCCTTGAGTAGGACGTTTCAACCCTCAGCCGGTCGTCCGGGCAAAGTTCTACCATCTGCACTGCTAGCCTGGCCTGAGGACCATGTTGAAGCCTGGAGTCGCTAGCTACCCGCTCTACATCTTGGGTACATACATAAGTCTTCTGTCCTCAGGTCAGTGTATTCCATTTTGGTTTCCCGGCGGCTGAGCTGGGGGTTTTGGTTGGTGCATCGATTAAAAGAAAGAAAAACAAGTGCTATATAAAAAGAAAAAAGTTTATGGAACTGTATGCGGCCTAGGCCTAACACTCGAACAGTGATTTTAGGAAACACAGCCATGGGGGACATTGTTATAGATTTTGCAAGTTTAAGAAAAAAGAAGGGTTTTTAAAATAAACAAAAAAATTTGTGTTAATATTTATTGTTGTTAATCTTTAGTTTATTTTATTGTTATAGTTATTCAAATTTTTATATTTTGTTAGGCCCCACTGTTAAACTATAGTATTCTTTATTTATATGTTTAGGCCTAGTTATTGTTATTTATTTTTTTTTTTAAGTGTATTAGGGGGGTTTTGAAGTGAATTTTTACTCGAACGGTACCGTGTTATCTTTTCTTTTAAATTGTTTAATTTTTAAATTCTTCACCAAAAGGGGATTATTGTTAACTTTTAATTCGGAGCTGCCCAGGGATTCCGGCTTACTCCCTGGCCCGGTGGAATCAAGGGATGCGGGCCAAATTGCCGGTGTAATTGGTGATACCAAAAATTTTATAATTTTCTTCACTTTTAGTCGGGGACTATTAAATTTTTTTCTTACGTTTTGGGGTGTCTCAGGCTAGGCTGCAGATAGGCCATGTAGTTGTTAATTTGTTAATTTTGGTATTTGTTGAGTTTGTTGTTCTTGTAGCTTTTGTGTGTTTTGTTATTTATTTAAGTGCAAATTTTATATTGTGGCCTTCTGCCGTTTTTGTTTTATGGTTTTTTTACTGTGTAGTAAAAGTAGTTTTGCTCAGCTGCCGAGTTTTATTTTGGACCCTCCAACTGCCACCCGTGATCCCATCGCTCGACTTGGTTTGAGCCATCCCCGGTTGGCACGCTTTCCAGCTTTGGTGGGGGGGATGGGTCTCACTAATAAATATGACAGGACACATTCTTACAACAAACTAAGAGGTATTCCTAAGATCAGGAGAAAGAGAACGTCCATAAAAATCATAAATACAGGCTAATAAACATGACAGGATATATTCTTACAACAAACAAAGATATATTCCTAAAGCAGGAGAAAAGAGAACGTCCATGAAAATCATAAATACAAGACTAATAAATATGACAAGACATATTCTTACAACAAACAAAGAGGAGGTATTCCTAAGAGCAGGAGAAAAGAGAACGTCTATGAAAATCATAAGTACAAGACTAATAAATATGATAGGACATATTCTTTGACATAACTGTCTACTGGCAAGTCTTATCAAAGGGAAAATGCAAGGAAAAGTGAGGAGGAATGCCACAACATGCATCCATTACAAAAAAATAATGTCATACACTGATACGACATAATATTTTGAATTGAAGAGGGTGGCGGAGAATACAGAAGATGGTAAGTTTCCGTGAACCAGCTCTTGCTGACTATAGAAGATGTTTAGATTGGGCTGTCTATATAATATAATACAATTTTGAATAACAAGCCATAATTTGAATTATTGCTACTCATAGCTTACTATTATTTTTTAAGTAGAGAATATTTTGTTAATTTTTACGTAAATTTAACTTTTATTATAGTTATTTAAAAGTATTTACGTATCTTATCAGATGATCAACAATATTAGATTTTTTACTTTTTTAAATTAAGTATCTTAGTTCAACATTAAGCCAGAAAAATATTTGTATTATAAGCAGAATCTAAACCCAAACCTGCCATAACAGCTCATTCTTAAACAATATAAACAACGTTAAACTGGTTGTTTTGTGACGATCACAATTGGTGTTTGTTAGATCAGAGGTGACATGATATCCTTACGTGGGGTCTGCTAGACCGGTTGTGGCATGATGACATTGACTTGTGGATTGTTAGTCCGGTACTTGTGTGACGACCGTATTTGGTGTTTGTTGGATCAGTAGTGGCATGATAATATTACTTGGGTTTGCTAGAGCGGTTATGGCATGATGACATTACTTGGGTTTGCTAGACCGGTTGTGGCATGATAACATTACTTGGGTTTGCTAGACCGGTTGTGGCATGATGGCATTACATGGATTTACAAAACCATTTGTGGCATGATAACATTACTTGTGGATTGTTAGCCAGGTAGTTGTGTGACGACCATATTTAGTGTTTGTTGGATCAGTAGTCACATGATGACATACTTGGACTTGCGAGACCGGTTGTGGCATGATAACATTAATTGTGGATTGTTAGTCCAGTAGTTGTGTGACGACCATATTTGGTGTTTGTTGGATCAGTAGTCACATGATGACATACTTGGACTTGCGAGACCGGTTGTGGCATGATAACATTACTTGTGGATTGTTAGTCCAGTAGTTGTGTGACGACCATATTTGGTGTTTGTTGGATCAGTAGTCACATGATGACATACTTGGACTTGCGAGACCGGTTGTGGCATGATAACATTACTTGTGGATTGTTAGTCCAGTAGTTGTGTGACAAACTTATTTGGTGTTTGTTGGATCAGTGGTGGTATGACATTGCTTGGGTTTGCTAGAGCGGTTGTAGCATTATAACATTACTTGTGGATTGTTAGTCCGGTACTTGTGTGACGACCTTATTTGGTGTTTGTTGGATCAGTGGTGGCACGATATCCTTACGTGGGGTTTGCTAGACCGGTTGTGGAGTGATAAAATTTCTTGGGTTTGCGAAACTGGTGGTACCATGTGACCTTACTTGTGGTTTGTTAGACCGGTAGTTGTTTGACAACCTTACTTGGTGTTTGTTAGACCGGTGGTGGCATGATGACTTTACTTGAGTTTGGTATACTGGTGGTAGCACGTGACCTTTCTTGTGGATTGTCAGACTGGTAGTTGTGTGACGACCTTACTTGATGTTTGTTAGAACGGTGGTGGCATGATGACCTAACTTGGAGTTTGCTACACCAGTGGTGGTGTAATGACCTTACTTGGAGTTTGTTGGACCGATGATGGTGTGATGACCTCGTTTGGGATTTGTTAGACTGGTGGTTGCGAATTAACCTTGCTAGACCAGTGGAGAACCATAGGCATAGGCATATACGTTGACCATAGGAGGACTGGTGGCCTCCTATGGTAACCGTATGATGACCATATTTGGAGTTTGTTAGAACGGTGGTGACGTTATGTACTCTGAGTTTACTATACAGGTTGTGGTATGATGACCTTACTTGGAGTTTGTAAGGCCGGCGGTAGTGTAATCTCTGTACTTGGACTTTACTAGACAGGTTGTTGTATGATGACCTTGCTTGGAGATTGCTAGACAGGTTGTGGATGACCTTACTTGGAGTTTGTAAGATCAGCAGTAGTGTGTTGTGTGTACTTGGACTTTATTAGATAGGTTATTGTGTGATGACCTTACTTGGAGTTTGCTTAACCGGTTGTGGCATAATGACCTTTCTGGGGAGACCGGTGGTAGCATGTGATCTTACTTGTGGTGTATTTGACCGGTGGTGGAATAGTAACCTTACTTGGAGTTTGCTAGACCGGTGGTAGCAGGTTAACCTTACTTGGAGAGTGATAGACCGGAGGTGGTCAGTTAACTTTACTTGGAGAGTGATAGACCGGTGGTCGTCAGTTAACCTTGCTTGGAGAGTAATAGACCGTTGGTCGTCAGTTAACTTTACTTGGAGAGTGATAGACCGGTGGTGGTCAGTTAACCTTACTTGGAGAGTGATAGACCGGTGGTGGTCAGTTAACTTTACTTAGAGAGTGCTAGACCGGTGGTGGTCAGTTAACCTTGCTTGGAGAGTAATAGACCGGTGGTCGTCAGTTAACTTTACTTGGAGAGTGCTAGACCGGTGGTCGTCAGTTAACTTTACTTAGAGAGTGATAGACCGGTGGTGGTCAGTTAACTTTACTTAGAGAGTGCTAGACTGGTGGTGGTCAGTTAACCTTGCTTGGAGAGTAATAGACCGGTGGTCGTCAGTTAACTTTACTTGGAGAGTGCTAGACCGGTGGTCGTCAGTTAACTTTACTTGGAGAGTGATAGACCGGTGGTGGTCAGTTAACCTTACTTGGAAAGTGATAGACCGGTGGTCGTCAGTTAACTTTACTTGGAGAGTGATAGACCGGAGGTGGTCAGTTAACTTTACTTGGAGAGTGATAGACCGGAGGTGGTCAGTTAACTTTACTTGGAGAGTGCTATTCCGGTGGTGGCATGATGACAGTTTTGTTGTGATGACCTTACATGGAAAGTGCTATTCCGGTGATGGCATGAAGAGAGTGATGGTGTGATGACCTTACTTGGAGAGAGTTAGACCGGTGATGGCATGATGATAGTGATGGTGTGATGACCCTACTTGGAGAGTGTTAGACCTGTGATGGCATGAAGAGAGTGATGGTGTGATGACCTTACTTGGAGAGTGTTAGACCTGTGATGGCATGAAGAGAGTGATGGTGTGATGACCTTACTTGGAGAGTGTTAAACCGACGATGGTATGATGACAGTGATGGTGTGATGACCTTACTTGGAGGGAGTTAGACCGGTGGTGTTGTGATAACCCTGGTTGGTGTTTGTTAGACAGATTGATTCTAAAATATTATCTTTAGTAATACCAGTTATTTTCTTTCCAATTACTGTACAACATATGTTTGGTTGTACTTATATTTGTGTAAAATTAATAAACGTTAAAAATAAATAAATCGTTGTATTAATTAAAATAAAGATAATGATAAAATTTTCATGAGTAATATTTTAAGTAACACGTTGAAAAAAATAATAATATAGGTTATATATTTACATAAATGCATTTATGTGAAATGTAAATTACTAAAATAATCTCTTGTTGGTTTTCTACCGGTGATAAGCAGTTGGATTGTTGAGGACTTTTACAGGAAAGTACAATGGCTGTGATAACCATAAACCGGCGTGGAAGAGCGTGTTTAAAGAGCAGTTAGCTGCCAGATGTGGGACTTTACTACCAGTTGGAGGCGTGGGTGTACGTGCCTACCACAAAGGCAAATGACTGAATTTCCCTTTGGGTCGTTATTCACATTTGACGTGGTAACTTCTTACGTTAGCGTAATTTTCATCGATTATGCAGTAAATATATTTTAGTGATTCATAATTGCTTTAAGCTTGTTATTGTTTATATATTTTTGTTATTCTTTATTAAGCCATATTCTAAGTTTATTGTTCATATCGATTGTTCATTTTCATTGCCCATATTTGTTGTTTATATGTGGGCATAGTTTTATATTAATTACATTGCTATGTTTGAATATTTGTTAATTAATTCTGAGTAATTTATTTGTTGTTTGTTTGGTAACTTTGCAAAGGTTTTTTTTACCATCTAAAATTTATTTTGTTATTAATTGTAATTATGTGTATTTGGAAAATTGAAATAAAGGACTAATGAGGACAAGTCCTGCTTTACAATTGTTATAAATAAATATTGTATACACTTTTTTTGCATGTTAAAGTATTTTAATAATTGCTTATTGGTTTATTGTAATTGGATGTATTTTCTGTAATAAAGCATTGTAAATATAGATATCTAATATTAAGTTTTGTATCAGTTTTCCAAGTTCATTAGTTCGTTTTTTTAAATGTGAATTAATGTTTAACATAAATACAGTCTATGAATACAAACTTTGACCTGGCTGTATTTTTCTGTTTATTTTGGGTGTTAGTTTTTGAATATTCACACTTCTGTAGATTCACTGTGTACATTTAAATTTACTCAAGTTTATTAAATGTTGTCCTTCCTCCGAGCTGATATTTTATTTATTTATTATTATACTTAACACCATGACCGCACCTTACAATTTGTAAATGCATTGTCTTTACAAAATTATATGTAGTAGTGGGATTGTATCGTGCCCTAATTCTATTGACAATACTTTTACTGAATGAAATTCAGTATCGTTTATGTAATCCAACATTGTATATTTCATAGAAACGTAGAACACAATATAAAGCTGGATTACGATCAATCGTTGACTCATTAACATAAATAACGTTTATCCACTTCGGAGTGTAGTAATATTTTGAAATTTGGATCGACGTCAGATCTAACCATGTGGATCCTAGAATAGTTTAAACAGCTTTACGTGGAATCCGAACCACGTAGTGTTGGTCTGATTAGCTAATTGACAAGCCTGATACTCAGTTATCTCCCTCACACAACATCCGTACAATGATTACCACCCAACATGGACACCCCAGACTTCTCTAGTAGTGTCCACGCCGATAGCAAACATTGAGCGGATGCCATGCCGGTATTAAGAGGACCGAGCATCCAACCTATCGCCTACAATCTCCCAAACACTTTGTCCCCAAGTAGCTGAGTTACAGCACTGCACCACCAGTGCCGACGGCAAAGCCCTGGCTCACTCACTCATCACTAATTCTCCAACTTCCTATGTAGGTAGAGAGCTGACATTTTGTATACTGTTTCTTTAGGTCTTAAGTAAAACAACAAAAGTAGTTTCTTCTTGATAAAGTACTTCCAATTGGTAGAAACCGCCCCTAAAAGATATTTCCATAAAGATAACATTGGGTAGATTTTTGTAAATTAGTATCAGCTGTTTTGTAAGTAAATAAACGTGTTTATTTTGTATGATTTATATTATACTATTGATGTATTTTTAATATACTATGATTTTAATCTTCAGCTGTTAAACAAAAACAAATAAAATGAACACGTTTGAAATAGGCTGAGTAATAACATCGAGTATTTATACTAATAAACAGGCTATAGCAACGCAAGTAATGTGAGTGAGATACTGTAAATAGGTTTTGTAGCCTTAATGAAGCTACTATTTATTTTTGATATGTTGAACAACTTAAATGAGAGATTTAAATAAAAATTCTTCAATGATAAAAAGTTTCTTTATTTTTTTTATTAAAATAAAATTGGATTTCTTATCTAAATAATAATAAAAACGAAAATAAAAGATCCTTCTTTATTTAAAATCAAACAAATCAAATATCTTCAGACCAGAACCTTTTTTATTAATTGATTAATTCTTAATTCAAAAATTTAGAAAATTGAAAATATCTCAAAATTGAAAATTGAAATTGAAAATCAAAATTTAAAATCAAAATCAATATTGAAAATCAAAATTAAATTGAAAATCAAAATCAAAGTTGCAAATCAAAATTGCCTCCGGGAGATCTGAAAAGAAATAAATAACCAGCTTTTAGTGACTTGAAACATTTTCCTTTTTTACAAAATTTTTAAACAGAAGACAAAGCACTCCAAGAACTGTCACTATAAGAGTGACTACAAACAAGAACAAGTTTTAACCGCGCATGCTTGGTGGATCTTACCCTATCTACTAAAACCCTACTGAAAAACCTAACTAGAGAAAACTTGTAAAAATTACTTACGTAGCTGTCCTGGAGGTTTTAACCCACAACGTGACCACAAACAAAGCGCGACATACGCTCACTCACTCACTAGCGACAAGGAAAATTGCCGATCCGGAAAACAAGACTCCGAACGGTTAAAATCGCCGTGAAGAACAAACGTGGTCACTCGCCAAAAGATTACTTAAAACTGCCCGAACGCCCGCAAACCTTCCACCAACGGACTTACCCCCTCCTTACTCTAGAAGCTAAATCAACCAATAAGAACCCTCTAAACCAGGACAACCGAACAAGTAAGACTCACCAAACATGTAGACTTCAGAAAACATGTCGCATGAAATTGACAGGAAATTAACAACGTGAATATACTGGTTATTTAGCTAATTTAAATGGGAAAAAACTACTTTTTTATTTGAAAGGGGAAGATTCTGAATTTTTCTCAAAACTTGGAGAATTTATATTGAAAACTTTTGGTAAAAGAACCAAACACCCAAATCTCTCAGTTCTTACAATATTTAACATTTTCTAGACACAATTCTCTAAAATCATTATAATGAGACAATTAACAATTGTTACATTATTTTCCCCCTTCACAAGAAAAAAAAATTTTTTTTTTTTTTTTTTTTTTGAAACCCTATCATCATCACATCTCTAAAAGGACATACTATTTTCTAACCTTAACAACCATTTCTTTCAAAGCTAACCTAACCCTTTCCTTTTTCAGATCTCCAAACAAAAGTTTCTCTCTTAAACTACCATCTTACAAACTACTACAACATTTAAAATTTGTAATCACAGTCACTTGAAACTCGGGTCAAGAGCACAAGACCAGTCCATTGTTGACAGTCATTGTTGTCCCCAGTCCATTATCCATCGGCAGTAGAATGGGACCACAAGCTTGTCCCCTCATCAGAACAGCTGACTGCTTGGCCGATCGATAAACTAGACCGGTTTTGGGTTGACTACGGCCGTCGTCACACTGCATCCTCCAGCCCACAGCA
>JAQJVL010002422.1:0-99441 GCA_035578905.1 Stictocephala bisonia
AAAAACAACCTTGTATCCGAGTGGTTCCGCATCCGACTCCTAACCCACTTCTCTCTGATTTCGATCCCACAACACCCAATAGTTACCTCGTATACTTCGATTGTAACAACCTCTACCGTAATGTACCATTTGACTCCCAGAGTCTGACTTAAAGTGGTTACAACAAGAAGAAATCAATAGATTGAATATTACAAACGTACCCACCGACTCTGACCAGCACCTATTTGTTGAGTCGGGTACGCTAACCACTGGACCACGGGGGGTTGATAGCTTTTTGTCTAATTTGTTTAATATATATTTATGTTTTAGGAAATAGCTGCTGGGAGTGCTGATAGCAGCGCACAGCTGTTTCATGTAGCAATTCCTCGCGCATGCATCGTAGGCTAAGAGCGATCGAGTCAGCCACATAGAGTATATGAAATATTACATTTGTTATAGTGTAAAACAGCCGTATTTTTGTATTTTATATAGTATAACATGGTAAAAGCCGCCATCTTTTTCGGTGAGGGAATTTGGAGGGAATTTTTGGGAGGGAATTTTCCCACGGGGTACCGGGTGTGAGTTGGCGTGGGAGGGAAAAGACGCCATCTTGGACAAAAAAAGTGTATTTTATATAGTATAACAAGGTTAACAGTGTATTTTATATAGTATAACGTGGGAATTTGGAGGGAAATTTGGGAATTTGGAGGGAAAATTTGGAGGGGAGGGTGGCAGGACTGGGGGCCGCCATCTTGGATCCGGTCACGTGACTTCCCCCACCCTCGACTCGCCGTGGGACGAAAACTCACCATGGGACGTCGTAGTATCCCCATATCTCCTCTACTGATGGAAACATTAAAAGATTATGCGAAATAAACAACTCCTTACAGGAGTATTTTCTGGCCCTAGAATAACTAAAGTAGACCTCATTCAAAGATATCAGATCATTTTATTGTATAGTAGCACATTAACTATAACAATAGACGGTAGGTATCACGGTGGGGCTGCACAGTCGACTGTGACATTACATGGCCGAAATGAGCTGGTTTGATTATTCTATTAACAACTAGTAACACGCTGAACTAATCACCCAGAAGCTTCCAGCTAAATTGTATTTATTACTTATCAGCTCTAATTGTATCCATGGGAATCAGAAAAAATTTGTTGTATTGTTCTGTAAATACAACATATTTGGTGGCAGGTGGTAGTTGCCACCCGCTCACCCATACACGTACAGTGGTACTGACCCACCCGTCCACCCATACACGTACAGTGGTATTGAATATATAAGAACAGTAGTATTGACCCACCCGCCCACCTATACACGTACAGTGGTATTGAATATACACGAACAATAGTATTGACCCACCCTCCCACCCATACACATACAGTGGTATTGACCCACCCACCCACCTATACACGTACAGTGGTTATTGACTCACCCTCCCACCCATACACGTACAGGTACTGTCCTTGGCAACAGTTAAGACAAGTCACACTAACTGTTCAATCCGAAAGTTCGTTCACTCTCTGATGACTTCCAATCCTAAACTGTAATTCGCTAATCCAACCTCACTTTATCCCCACATGGCCTCAAATCAAGGTTGTACAATCACTTATTGCTCTTCACATTTTAAAATTAACTCGATTGATTTTTCAATAACAATCCACTTAAAGACCCACCATGATATTATTTGATGTTGGAAAAATGTAAAAAAAGTAACTTCTAGATAAACGGAATACGAGTTTCTCTATATATATATATATTGTGCTTATGCCATTCTGTACTGTCACTGTCCTTGTTTCAATTCACTGGAAAATGACAGTTCAATTTTTGTGATGAACTTTATTATCATAAATCTAAGGTGGTGTGAAATGCATTTAGGCTACTTGGTTTTTGGAGCTAAACTTAGAGCGCCACCCCAATAGCCTCTGGAGTTAAACTTAGAGCACCACCCCAAGTTCTCTGGAGTTAAACTTCGAGCACCACTCCAATAAATAGCCTCTGGAGTTAAACATAGAGCACCACCCCAAGTTCTCTGGAGTTAAACTTAGAGCGCTACCACAATAGTCTTCGGAGTTAAACTTAGAGCACCACCCCAATGTTCTCTGGAGTTAAAATTAGAGCACCACCCCAATAGCCTCTGGAGTTAAACTTAGAGCACCACCCCAAGTTCTCTGGAGTTAAACTTAGAGCGCTACCACAATAGTCTTCGGAGTTAAACTTAGAGCGCCACCCCAATAGCTCTGAAGTTAAATTTAGAGCACCACCCCAATGTTTTCTAGAGTAAAATGCCACCACAATGATTTTCAGAGTTAAATTTAGAGTGCCTCCCAGATGGTCTCTGGACTTAAACTCAGAACGCCACCCCGATGGTCTCTGAAGTTAAACTTAGAGCACCACCCCAATAGTCTTCGGAGTTAAACTTAGAGCGCTACCACAATAGTCTCTGAACTTAAACTTAAAGCACCACCCCAATAGTCTCTGGAGTTATACTTAGAGCACCACCCCAATGTTCTCTAGAGTAAAACTTAAAACGCCACACCAATGGTTTTCAGAGCTAAACTTAGAGCGTCCAATGGTCCAAATGGTCTCTGGAGTTAAAATTAGAGCGCCACCCCAATGGTCTCTGAAGTTAAACTTAGAGCACCAACCCAATATTAAAATTCGAATAAGATTTATTTCCAGAGAAAAACAAAACAATAAATTTACAAAAGTGCCAAATAAATAGATAATGCTACTGCCATTACAACGCATAACTGCCATGTTACAATTAATTACAATTAATTAATTACAATTAGTAGTTGAGTAGCGAATGAATATAACACAAAATTACTAAAATAATAGCACTTATTAAACATGGGATTAAATTAATATAATTTCTGCTGAAAAAAAATATTAACGTACAAGGGAATAAGGACCCTGCTCGTGAGCAGGAATTACTTTGTGCCGATTATTACTGAGTTTGTATTGCTTAATTTAGTAATAATTTTTGTGATGTTATCAATGAATGTAATTGACAGACAATTTCAAAAAATTGTTTAAAAATGCAGAAAAGCGATAAGGCAAATCAATAAAAAAATAAAATAATTGTTCTAGAAATTTGCGATATTTGATTATTGATTGGTAAATCATTGAATATGTCATGAGTTACATCTCAAATATTAAAATAAACTTCGCATTGAATAATATTAAACAAATTTTCAAATTGGTCTTTATTTATTTTTTAAAAGTTGTTGCTTCAGAGATTTTTTGAGCAAATGAAGGGACTGAAAATTAATATAACCTCTATTAATACTGATATAAAATGTTGGCCCCAAAAAACAAACGGTTTTTGAAAAACAGAAAAATTGGCTCAAGGCAATCTCAATATATCAGCGTGACGAGTGCTCCTGGTTCTTTGCATGCTGCGATCTACCACTAAACCAAGATAACCACTTAATTAAAAAAATAAAACTAAAATTTTAAAAACAAACGAATATCTTAAAGGTAATATATGTAAATTGAAGAAAATTTTGTTTTTTTGCACAAAATTCAAATAAAGAATTTTTTAATTTTAATAACTGGTTGAAGATAACTAATGTACATACCACCCCAGACTGAAAGACCATAATTTAGCTTAGAGTGAACAAAAGCATAATAAATTTGCAAAAGTATGTAATCAGGACATAAAGGTCTTAAAAAATAAAATTTTCTTATAAACATTAAAAAATAATTTTTAAGTGCACTGATTTGGTCTTTCCAATTAAGTCTCTCATCAACCATTAAAGCGATTTAATTTATGGAATTTAATTTCCTCATCAAAATAAAAATATTTGGACAGAAAGAAGTTAACCATAACGTTTTTGCATGTAATAAACTTTTCAATATTTATCGACAGTTTATTACATGCAAACTACAAGGAAATCTTTTTCATATCAAGTTCAGTATTAGATTTTAGAATAGATTTAGAATAATCAGCATAGGAGATGGCAGTATCATCAGCAAAAGCTGTTATTTTACCAAACAAGTTTCCGTAATAAAAGTCATTGATACAAATTAAAAATAAGATCGCACCAACCACAGAACCTTGTGGGATAACACATTGAATTTAAAGGACAGAACTCTTAAACGTTGATCCTATAGCAACAAATTGCATTCGATCATGCAAATATGATTTTATCCAATTTAGGGCTATTCCCGGAATCCTTGCTTGTTCTAATTTTGAAAATAAATTATTGTGATTCACTGTGTCAAATGCTTTACGTACATAAAAAATATTGCACTCGCTTTATTCTCATTACATCTGATTATATGAATTTTATTAATAGTCAAGTTGTTTAAAAAAATGAAGAGTTACCAAACAGGTCAATAACTACAAATAAGCTTGTAAATAACGAATCTGTATTTCTAAGTTTTAACGCTAAATATATATAACGTTCTTAAATAATAAATATACATTTATATTCAAACTAAATAATTTGTGTTACACTTACACAGATTTAAAACTATCTGAAATATGAAAAAACAATACTTAAACTCAAACAAAAAAAATGTGTAGGCTAAAATATTTTAAACGAACAAAATATGGAAATTCAAACGAAACATGCTATTTCACTTACTTAATATTTAGAACAATGTAAAATGTAAAAAACAATACTCGAACCATAAAAAAATAAAAATACTATTTAAACTCAATCTGTCGGCTATAATATTTTAAAACGAACAAAATATGGGAATTCAAATGAAACATGCTATTTCACTTACTTAATATTTACAACAATGTAAAATGTAAAAAACAATACTCGAACTATAAAAAAATAAAAGTACTATTTAAACTCAATCTGTCGGCTACAATATTTTAAAACGAACAAAATATGGGAATTCAAATGAAACATGCTATTTCACTTACTTAATATTTAACTTTTTTCTCTTACAAAATTAGCCTGACCGAATATTACAAATTTTCCTCAATAGATAATTTTTCTTTGTCCTAAATAATAAAGCTTCAAATATTAATTGCAGTTGAATATGTATATAATATAAATTATGAGATATATATATATTTAAGGTTAGGTGACACCTGTGGCTCTCGCCGTCTGCCGTCACTCTCAGAAGACTTGTCACACTTCATATCAACAAAATAGAAACACTAATAATACAGCAATACAAATATAAATATTAAATTAAGATAATAAGTGACTAAAATAATCACGAACGAAACCCAAATATGTCAGGTCTATACACGCATCGCCCAGCACAAGACTGCTACGAGAGAGCAGTTCCAATCGGCTCAAAGTCCTATTGATAACTGCAGTCTATGGACTGAAGCTTAGAGTACCACCCCAATGGTCTTCAGAGTTAAACTTAGACCACCACCCCAATAGTCTTCGGAGTTAAACTTAGAGCACCACCGCAATAGTCTTCGGAGTTAAACTTAGACCACCACCCCAATAGTCTTCGGAGTTAAACTTAGAGCACCACCCCAATGTTCTCTGCAGTTAAACTTAGAACACCACCCCAATAGGCTCTGGAGTTAAACTTAGAGCACCACCCCAATGTTCTCTGGAGTTAAACTTAGAACGCCACTCCAATGTTCTCTGGAGATAAACTTAGAGCACCACCCCAATGGTCTTCAGATTTAAACTTAGAGCGCCACCCCAATGGTCTCTGGAGTTAAACTTAGAGTGCGACCTCAATAGTCTTCGGAGTTAAACTTAGAGCACCACCCCCAATGTTCTCTGGAATTAAACATAGTACGCCCCCTCAATGATCTTCAGAGTTAAACCTAGAACGCTACCCCAATGGTTCTGGACTTAAACATAGAACGCCACCCTAATGATATCTAGACTTAAACATAGAATGCCATCCCAATGGTCTCTGGAGTTAAACATAGAGCACCAGTCCAATAGTCTATGGACTTAAAGTTAAAGCGCCACCCCAGTGGTCTTCGGAGTTAATCTTAGAGCGCCACCTCAATGATCTTCAGAGTTTAAACTTAGAGCACCACTCCAATGGTCTGGAGTTAAAAATAGAGCACCGCCTCAATGATCTTCAGAGTTAAACTTAGAGCGCTACCCCAATGGTTCTGGACTTAAACTTAGAACACCACCCCAATGGTCTCTGGAGTTAAACATAAAAACTACTCTAATAATCTCTAGACTTAAAATTAGAGTACCACCACAATGTTCTCTGGAGTAAAACTTAGAACGCCACCGCAATAGTCTCTGGACTTAAACTTAGAACGCTACCCCAATGGTCTCTGGGCTTAAACTTAGAACACCACCGGTTGTGTGTACACTCGGTGAGTGTGGTGTGGTTGTGTGTACACTCGGCGAGTGTGGTGAGGTTGTGTGTATACTCGCCGAGTGTGGAGCGGTTGTGTGTATACTCGGCGAGTGTGGTGCGGGTGTGTACACTCGGCGAGTGTGGCGCCGTTGTGTGTATACAAGGCGAGGGTGGTGCGTTTGTGTGTACACTCGGCGAGTGTGGAGCGTTGTGTGTACTCGGCGAGTGCGGTGCGGTTGTGTGTACACTCGGTGAGTGTGCTGCGGTTGTGTGTACACTCTCCGAGTGTGGAGTGGTTGTGTGTACACTCGGCGAGGGTGGAGCGGTTGTGTGTACAGTCGGCGAGTGTGGAGCGGTTGTGTGTACAGTCGGCGAGTGTGGAGCGGTTGTGTGTACACTCGGCGAGTGTGGAGCGGTTGTGTGTACAGTCGGCGAGTGTGGAGCGTTGTGTGTACACTCGGCGAGTGTGGAGCGTTGTGTGTACTCGGCGAGTGCGGTGCGGTTGTGTGTACACTCGGCGAGTGCGGTGCGGTTGTGTGTACACTCGGTGAGTGTGGAGCGGTTGTGTGTATACTCAGCGAGTGTGGTGCGGTTGTGTGTACACTCGGCGAGTGTGGTGCGGTTGTGTGTACACTCGGCGAGTGTGGCGCCGTTATGTGTATACTCGGCGAGTGTGGTGCGTTTGTGTGTACACTCGGCGAGTGTGGTGCGGTTGTGTGTACTCGGCGAGTGTGGAGCGGTTGTGTGTACACTCGGCGAGTGCGGTGCGGTTGTGTGTACAGTCGGCGAGTGTGGAGCGGTTGTGTGTACAGTCGCCGAGTGTGGAGTGGTTTTGTGTACACTCGGCGAGTGTGGAGCGGTTGTGTGTACACTCGGCGAGTGTGGAGCGGTTGTGTGTACAGTCGGCGAATGTGGAGCGGTTGTGTGTACACTCGGTGAGTGTGGAGCGGTTGTGTGTACAGTCGGTGAGTGTGGAGCGTTGTGTGTACACTCGGCGAGTGTGGAGCGTTGTGTGTACTCGGCGAGTGCGGTGCGGTTGTGTGTACACTCGGCGAGTGTGGAGCGGTTGTGTGTATACTCAGCGAGTGTGGTGCGGTTGTGTGTACACTCGGCGAGTGTGGTGCGGTTGTGTGTACACTCGGCGAGTGTGGCGCCGTTATGTGTATACTCGGCGAGTGTGGTGCGTTTGTGTGTACACTCGGCGAGTGTGGTGCGGTTGCGTGTACTCGCCTCGGCGAGTGCGGTGCGGTTGTGTGTACAGTCGGCGAGTGTGGAGCGGTTGTGTGTACAGTCGCCGAGTGTGGAGCGGTTGTGTGTATACTCGCCGAGTGTGGAGCGGTTGTGTGTATACTCGGTGAGTGTGGCGCCGTTGTGTGTATACTCGGCGAGTGTGGTGCGTTTGTGTGTACACTCGGCGAGTGTGGAGCGGTTGTGTGTATACTCAGCGAGTGTGGTGCGGTTGTGTGTACACTCGGTGAGTGTGGTGCGGTTGTGTGTACACTCGGCTAGTGTGATGGTTTTGTTATTGGGCTTATAGGTTATATTAAATTAGTTTATATTAAAGTTTCATGAGGACAGTCTCTGCGGCACTCATTGAGTCTTCCCTTGAGGATCTACCCCTTACAACCGATGCTGGATGGTGGGCAGTCAGGGATACAAGGTAAGCGTGTTAACCCTAGATATGGATATCCCCCCACATCCTTACCTGGCAGGGAGTATGATGAACTCCTTCACCTCTGGTTAGTATACTACTGCCTTATCCTAATATCGCAATAGTACATTGAACTTCTGCTATCTTAGTATAAATAATAGTTTACTCTTTTTAATATTTCAAACTGTAGATTAATTATCAAACTGTATTAATTAATTGTATTCATAAAAAAGTGCTTCAATTATCATAATATTAGGATTAGTATTTTTAATGATGGTAATGAAGAGAAAAGGATGTATTTACTAATTCCAAGCTTTGAAGAGTGTCCTGACAAACGCGCTAGATCTAGCTTTGTAGAAACATTTTGTAATAATTACTAATTTCTACTAACGTTGGTTGACAAACTTATTTATTCTGTTAGTTGCAATATTAAATTCATAAATAGTACTTTTAGAATGCAGACAAAGGATTCGTAGTGCTCAACCATTGTATCAGTGTCGGTGGCAACGTTGTGTATCCTTATCAAGGACATCTCTCTCCAGTAGGGATTGTTTTTCTTAGGTCTAAATGCGATCAAATTAACTCTGGATAAACTGACACTACAGTTTTCTAGGTTTAATTATATGAGCCATAATATTATAATTCCATCCATAAGATTATCGTAAAGCCATAAGATGTGGATACGTGCAAAAGTGTAATCTTATATGACATAGGCGTCGAAAGTAAATGGACCTGCGTTTACCTACAATAAATTGTTTGAGAGCAACTGGACCAACATTTTTTGATGAAATGACGGTTTTATTTAATTTTTCACTTTTAATATCTCATGTCTTGGGTATTCCGTATGAGTAAACCTGGCGATTTATTTTATTAATATTTCGAGAGATAGGTAGAGGAGAATAAGAATGATATAACAATTAATGTAGTCATAGTAAAAATAAAGCTATGCATGTGATTTTATCAATTATTAGATATTCAAAATCTAAGAAAAGTATATGTATATGAAGGAGTGTAAGTCGAAAAGTATGTAAGAAAAAGACGTAAAAATCTTTTATTTTTTTTTTTTATTTTTTAAAGATAAAAACATAAAAAAACCTACACGTACCCTACCACTACAGTCAATACCACTGTACGTGTAGGGGTGTGTGGGTGGGTTAGTACCACTGAATGTGTAGTTATGTGTGTCAAGTTAATTGTGTGTCAAGTTATGTCGAGTTGTTCTTACTCCCTCTTGCAATACGATGACAGGGCTAGCACCTTGTCAGGATTAACACCTTGTACAATGATTGGTGAGCCTCAATCGTGGGAAAACCTGGCCTGTGCCTATCGAAGGGACTCTGCTTCTCCCAGAGATTCTGCCTGTAGTCCCTTTCGTGGATTTCGCCCTACGTCCCCAACAGAGTCATCTTCCTATAGGATCCCTTAGTATCTTGCTCTTCGATCATGATGTGTGCGAACTTGGGTTCCTTAATCTAGGAGTATATTTGGATTTAGTAGAAGTTGAATACGTTTATTTGATACCCCACTTGATTTGATTGGAATATAATTACAATTTTTGGGGTTGTGGAGCCCTAGTTTTCTATTATTTTGAATTTTAAAATATATGATGCAATATTATTGTTTAGAAACCAATCACTACAGAGTAATAACACCACGCACAAGTATTTTTGAAACATTTATTGGATTGTTTATACGTATAATGGTTTAATAGGCATAATTTTACTCAAACAATGATTAGAATTCGTTAATCTTTGCTTATTGTCTTCACATCTACACTATGCTAAAATTGTTAAAAAATAACCTGTAATGTTGTTGCACAGTGATCTCTCTTTCGTAAGGGGAAAGGTAACAGTGACATTAATTGGCTGATATTGGGATGTTTATTATATGCCTTATTTTAGCTCTCTGACAAAACAGATTTCAAAATTCTTTCTTAGTACGTACCTAGATCAGATAAAGAATATTTTTGTCTACTTCCATGGTCCAAAGCCAAATAGGTTTGAGAAACTGTCAGTCAATGATATTTCGGTTTTATATTTATAGTTAATATGCATTTTAAAATTATATTTATTCAGAATTAAGTTTTGCAGTACGTAATGAGTTATTTGATTCCGGAGTGATGTATATATATTCCGTTAAAAAAAACGCGTCAAACAAAGATATGAAGACCAACATTAATATTTTTATAATGATACATAACGTTAATATTTTGAAAAGGTCATAATATAACGTATTTAATAAGTTTTGGTTACAAATTATTAGCCAAAGAAACTGCTGCAAGAATAAAGAACACAACGTCAGTAATAGTTGGTAGGAAGCTATTTTAGCGGTTAATGCAATAGTGGAGAGAGAAGAAACCCAAATTATGATAAATGGAAGACTTTGCCGAGACTCGATATCTTTAAGCTCTGTCTTTACAGTTTGGGTCGTAAAGTTCTGGAGTTCGTTCGACTGACGCTGAATTAGGCTGATTTGAAATTTGTCTTTTAGTAAAATATTTTATACAGGGCGTTTCTTTTAAAACGCAGCCCTATTTACAAGAACAGAAAATGAAGGTTTAAGATAATTACAAGTTCATAGGTTCTTATTCTTCCTTCGCTATCAGCTGATTTACATTGTTACATTGTTGTTCACTTTATTTGGGTTTCGTTAGAAACATGGTTTTGAGCAAAGACCAGGGAGTGTTGATTGTGGTGGAATATTTTAAAACAAAATCGTTTGTTTTATGTCAATATGCTTTCGAACAGTATTCTGAACCCATTGTATTAATTATATGAAGGTCTATTGTTGATTGTAATTGAATAGCTATTTACCACTAAGCAGCCGGAATTTTAATCTCGGGAATTAGAAAAGTATTTGTGTGTTTATATGTTGTTCCACCCAGCTGCCATTTTCCCAACGTGACATCATGGGAGATGCGCGTGATACCTACCGTCTTCTTTTCGAGAGGTTCCGTGACCAAACCAACGACCAAACGCAACACACAGTCTCAGAGACTCAACAAAATAAACACATAGAGAATTTAGGGTATCCAAGAGAGGCCGCACACAACATAGTAAACATTTAATAACTCCTTTCTAAAGAAAACATTATTAAGATCTGTATTCAACATTTATTTTCTAATTATATAGTGTTGGTAATGTTTTTGAATTTTACTAAACGCATGTAAATATAAAAATTGGTGAACAAATGTTTTTTTACTCCACTGTACGTTATTTTTATTTATTTTTTTTACTAAAATCAGAACTTAAATTTACTAACCATTATCTCAATTTAATCAAATGTCATAAGAAGTTAAATGTTGGTAGAAGTTACATAGTCAAGACCGTCTTGTACCACGTTTTAGATGTCAAGGGCCATTTATAAACGAAGAAGGAAGTAAGCATTCGCTCCAGAATAGATGTGAAGTTTACTCACTTTTTGTCACAACTTGTCATTTATAAAATGAACAGCAATATTCCTTTCATGAGTAAGAGTTTATTTGTTAGCAGTCTAGTTCTCATTTCAATTGTATTAATTTTCATTTTACTAAATTAATGATGATACTGTACTACATTAAAATAATTCTACCAATATTAGATTTAACTAAATTATCTACAAAATCGTAACAGTTTATCCAGGTTATTCAATTATTTCTTCGTTAAATGTGTATGTGGCTTGTAATATTCTTAGGAGTGATATATACAGGGTGATTCATGACGTTCTCCCCCCACTTCTATAGCATATTCTACTACTAAAAACAATGAAAAAATGTCATATAAACATAGGTCCAAAAACGCTTCGTTAGCGAGTTACAGCCATCAAAAGATTTCGTCATGGTTCATGGGCAAAAAATGAAATAATATTGTACATAACTTATGGAAAGGTATATTAGGATTGAAATTCCATGATTTCATATGTATTTTCACATGGAAAAGCTAATAAAATAGGTTTGAGAACTGTACCTTAAGTAGTTTTTGAGTAATCCGGGTTAAAATTGGGATATTAGGACAAAAAATTCAGTTTTTCTCAGTTTAGTGTACAGAAACGTTGTTAAATTGGTTACAAAGGCACACAACTTTCGTACATTATTTGTTTAGAATTTAATTCTGAGTAGATTGATATAAGTTGTGTAAAAAATACTACAGAAATAAGAACAGAAACTCTAAATAATAGAAAATAGAATTAAATTCTAAACAAATAATGTACGAAAGTTGTGTGCCTTTGTAACCAATTTAACAACGTTTCTGTACACTAAACTGAGAAAAACTGAATTTTTTGTCCTAATATCCCAATTTTAACCCGGATTACTCAAAAACTACTTAAGGTACAGTTCTCAAACCTATTTTATTAGCTTTTCCATGTGAAAATACATATGAAATCATGGAATTTCAATCCTAATATCCTTTCCATAAGTTATGTACAATATTATTTCATTTTTTGCCCATGAACCATGACGAAATCTTTTGATGGCTGTAACTCGCTAACGAAGCGTTTTTGGACCTATGTTTATATGACATTTTTTCATTGTTTTTAGTAGTAGAATATGCTATAGAAGTGGGGGGAGAACGTCATGAATCACCCTGTATACTATCAACGTATTCTGCACAAGTAAATGTATCAATTCATAGCAGTAATAAACTGTATAAAAGCAATCTAACAAGTCCAAATAAATATTCGAGAAAAATCCTATAATTTGCATCAAATGTCAACACAAATTTAATATGAACTCACGTTCAATTTATACTTAAACATGTACATGAGGTTATGTCTCGCGGTATAAAATTACTCATAGTTTCAATTGACCATTAACTCGTTATTTATTATTCCGCATAATGATACCTAGAATATTAACAGTTCTCAATCACCTAAATTTGTAAAGGTTTTACTTGTTTATGTTATGATCATTTTAGAAGTGCTCTTTATACTATTATCCCATTTAAGAGCATGATCTTGATTATATAAGTGTTTTTACATGTGCTAATATTTGAGATCTACTATGCCTCCTTTTATGTGCTTTCATATGAAAATCATGCTTATTTAGGATCACATACTTGAAATATGGGATATGTACATACTTATATTATACTTGGTTTTGTAATTGTGGTGCCACCATTTTTTTATAACACCATTAAAGTCTCATTCTACACCATTTTCTAAGACAAATACATTTTTCTCATCCATAGCCATAATCACTAACAAAGTAATTCAAATTGTCATTTATTTGTGAGTTTGATGACTTTAATAACTACATAAACTAAATAAACTAAACTTTGTTTAGTTTTTCAAGTAACGGGTACGACAACTGTAGAGGTGGCTTTAAAATTGCATGTCAGTTTTCAATTTATTTATTTTTATTTACTTTTTCCGGATGTCTACTAAAATAAACACAAGGATTTATAATAGTAACATTTACATCAACAAATGACCTCGGGTTCCTGGTAGTTGATATATGTGAGTTTATCCTGTAGGCTCGAACATATGCCCTGGCTATTGGGCTATTAGTAAATAGTCCTTTCTCAGAAAGGAAACCTCAGGTAAGTCGAACTCAGATAGTAACAATGACTACACTCGTTCATCTACACTCATCACACTCATTTACCTCTCATATTCGCCCATATCTCTACGATCGGCGTCTTAGAAATGAATAATGAATAATAATAATATGAAGTACGATTCATTTACTCTGTTATAACATTTCATATTCTCTTATTAAAAGAACATGTTTAGTCTTTGACCGCAGACGCGTGTCCACTGAACAGCTAGTTCGTGTACTTGAACCACTAAAGACAACAAACGTTGTACAAAGTTCGTTTTGTAAACATAAGTACGATTGTACTTAAAAGGTAATTTGTTTAATATTTGAATTTGGATATGTATTAAAACCAATTTTCCAGGAACTGAACATTCCCACTCACTCTACATTCCCACTCTACATTCCCACTCTACATTCCCACTCTACATTCCCACTCTACATTCCCACTCTACATTCCCACTCTACATTCTCACTCTACATTCCCACTCTACATTCTCACTCTACATTCCCACTCTACATTCCCACTCTACATTCTCACTCTACATTCCCACTCTACATTCCCACTCTACATTCCCACTCTACATTCCCACTCTACATTCTCACTCTACATTCCCACTCTACATTCCCACTCTACATTCACTCTATATTTTAAAACTATATTATTTGCTAAAGCACATTGTAATAATAACAACAATATCATGCACTAGAAACCAAAATAACATATTATTACGTAGGCAATAATATAAATATTTTGTAAATAATCACACTGTTTTTCAATTGATGTGATGAATATTAATTATTATCAAATACTTAAAATATTTTAAACTTTCATTTAGTAGTAAGTAAATGATAATATGTACATTACTTTACAAAGACATGTAATATTTGTGAAATTAAATTTGAGGCCAAGACATAATCAAAACAATTTGGAATGTACATACGTATTGTATACATATACTATTATTACAGACAGGGTGGAAAGAAATATGGAAATGCTTTCACAACTTACGTATGACTTCACTTGTAAAAGTGAAATCTTGTACATCATCATGGTTACAAAGAACATACTTTTTGACGTCATTAGCGACATTTCATATTTTCTGGGGAACGGCCCACGAAGAGTTGAACGAAAATCTTCAACGTAAGCCTAGGTATCAATTGAAAGGTATATTTAAAAGAAATTAATTGCCGCAAACCAAACCTCGAAAGGTTTATCCTTTCCAGAGTATCAGTGATTTGAATTTTATTTTTTGAAGTAACTAATTTGAACAATATTATTTCTCCGCTATTTAACGGTTTCAAGTACATTATTCTAATAAAAAATTATACATTATAGTACACAATTATTAAAAAAAGATTATCATATTATTTATGGAAAAAATAACGTTGTTGTGAAAGCGTTTCAATATTTTTTCCACCTTGTATATAGCTGTTGTATTTAAAAAATTTATACTTTTTAAGAATCACGTTCTGGAAAAGAAAAAAGTGGAATTTTTAAATTTAACTGAGCAAACAAACAATAACAAAACCTCAAAGGTAATTTGTTATACTTTCCTGAACTTATTTAACAGCCACATATCAATAAAAGCAAAAACATAATAAATATTTTTAGACATAATTATTTATTTTTTGGCACAAGTTGTCACGAAAGTAAATTATTCCTCTAAGGAAGCCGTTTCTCTTGGTGTAAGGGAGTTAAATTTATTTTTAAACATTGTGCTGAATGTTTAAAAATAAATCTGTTTAAAAATTGATATAATGATATCAATAAGAATAATATTTTCAAGAAATTCAAGTAAAAAAGGTAGTTACGTAATTTTAAATATTTTACTACATTTAAAATTAAGTAACACATTTTAAAGGTTACAAAATTTTAATTTGAAATTTTGAAAACCGAAGATTGCAAGTATTAAATTTATTACATATTATGTAACTTGGTCCATAGAAAGACTGGTAACAAAGAACATCTATCCTAAATATAAATCAACTAAATATAAATCAATTAAAATGAAGCTAATATACTGCCTCTTTTAGTTTGTTTACGCCAGTGGCATATTGATACTCCATCTTCAAACGTTGTTAGAGGACAACGGTCCAAACCTATCAAGCCAAAGGTAGTGGACCTCTCGGGATTTGAACCCGAGACCATCTGGTTATGAAGCAGATCAGACAAATGTATAATGTTCCTCGATTGCGAGACTATTTCAGGCGAGAAATTTCAATCTCGATCTTGTTAAGCGTCTTTCGTAAGGATGTAGGTCAACCTAGATAAATGTTTTTCCTAGAGGTTTATTTAAGAATCAGAAGGAAATTACACTTCAGAAGTTTCTGCATTTACCCTTAACTTTGATGCAGCAGAAAATGTTTGCTTATTGCTGAAAACGTGTACGATAAATGAACTTACCGTAGTGATTTTTCTGTGTAGGATTTATTTATGTGTGTTTCGTATTTTTATTTAAATAATATTATTACGGCTTGAATAAATTGCAAAAAAGATTCGTGATATTAAATTTGGATTTATTGAACTGACTTAATGTCGTCAGGCTCAGCTGCCTTGTTGTAAAACGTATGTTGGGTTAGCTTATTTCCTTAAGACAATCTTCAATACACGAACTGTATTTTATTGAACTGACTTAACGTCGTCAGGCTCAGCTGCCTTGTTGTAAAACGTATGTTGGGTTAGCTTATTTCCTTAAGACAATCTTCAATACACGAACTGTATTTTATTGAACTGACTTAACGCCGTCAGGCTCAGCTGCCTTGTAAAACGTATGTTGGGTTAGCTTATTTCCTTAAGACAATCTTCAATACACGAACTGTATTTTATTGAACTGACTTAACGTCGTCAGGCTCAGCTGCCTTGTTGTAAAACGTATGTTGGGTTAGCTTATTTCCTTAAGACAATCTTCAATACACGAACTGTATTTTATTGAACTGACTTAACGTCTTCAGGCTCAGCTGCCCTGTTGTAAAACGTATGTTGGGTTAGCTTATTTCCTTAAGACAATCTTCAATACACGAACTGTATTTTATTGAACTGACTTAACGCCGTCAGGCTCAGCTGCCTTGTAAAACGTATGTTGGGTTAGCTTATTTCCTTAAGACAATCTTCAATACACGAACTGTATTTTATTGAACTGACTTAACGTCGTCAGGCTCAGCTGCCTTGTTGTAAAACGTATGTTGGGTTAGCTTATTTCCTTAAGACAATCTTCAATACACGAACTGTATTTTATTGAACTGACTTAACGTCTTCAGGCTCAGCTGCCTTGTTGTAAAACGTATGTTGGGTTAGCTTATTCCTGAAGACAATCTTCAATACACGAACTGTATTTTATTTAAACCTATTTAACAATTTATTTCTTACATTAAACTCCTTTAATAAAAGGCTGGATATCAACTTAAAGAAGTAAATAGTACAGATATATTTTCTTTACATTATTCTAATAAATAGAGAACCACGTTTTCTTTGTCACTACATACTTAATATAATAAATAACTTATTATATTATGTACCGTTATACTTGAATATATTTGAATATTGAATATATTCTTATATTGAATATATAAGACATGTGTACACCGTTATATTGAATATATCCTTATAACTGTTTAGAATATCTTTCTACAATACTATAATAATAAAAATAATAATAAATTTATGAATAATTAAATCTAAGTGGATTTAATGAAATATACTTTTAAAAAATATTGAAACAATTAGGAATTGAGATTAATTCATAGATATCTTTCTTTTGCTCACCTACTGGATAAAAACGTATGGAAAGATATTATAAATAATGGCTGATATTGTTTTAGTTACCCTAATGCTGCTATTTCTTCTGGCTGTATGTACAAACAACGAGAACTCATGTCCTGGTCGATAGATCACTGTTCTGAAAACTCTGATTCGATTCATTAACCAAAATGTTTATTGACTATATGTACTCTGAAGGTTGGCCACGTTCTCATATATTTATAGTTGGTAGTGCACCTCGGAGTGTGTGAATATTAGTATAATATGAATTATGAAACATGTTTTCACAGTTTAATTGAATAAAATATAAACTATATTAATTTCCCACCTAAAATAATAAGTACAAAAGCATTTGGCTTCTTTAAGTAGTTTTTTTTATAGCAGTTGATTAGTGTACAAGGAAGTGGAACGTGAGGCAACATTTTAAATGTTGATAATACGTGAAATGTGGCTAATTACCATTCAAAATATTTACCATGTGTTTGAGTAGGAGAGACTCTTACATAAACTAACTAATTTTATCTCATTAAAGGGTTATACTAAAGTAAATTGATTTACTGATAAAAATAACTTGTATTCACTGAACCATAAGTAAGTGTAGGGGATACCCTACACTAAATATATATATATTTTTTTTCTGCATTGTACCTTTTTAATTGTTTTTATACTATTTAGTAGGACTAATTATAAAGGTTCTAGGTGTTATTTTATTTTTTTTTTTTACTTTATTTTGAACGGTCAATAAAATAAAACAATAACATTTTACAGTTTTTTAAGAGTTAATTGAAGTTTAAATATTTTTTTGTTTCTTATTCCTTATATAATTGTCTGTCTTTCTGTGTATATAAATGAAGAGAGGACTACTAATACTATTAGTAGAATAAAAATTATATGTTAGAGCATAAAAAAAATTTTATTAAAAAAAGTAAAAAAGTGTAGCTATTTTGTAAGGTACATAGTTTTTAATATACAGAAACTTTTATTGTACTATGAAGAATATCTTATCAAAATTTCAGAGATCTAGGTGTAGTACTTTTAATTTTATTCAAACTTATGTGTAGTAAAACAAGAAAAAACTAACTTACGGGAAAATGCATTTAAAGTTGAAACTCTTGTAATTTATTTTTAAAACTCTCTTACACCATATGTTAGGCCTTCATGTGCTTTATCCTTATCCTCCTCTGATAATTGGGCTATTTTCTTGAGTTTTTTATATTTTAGAATTTTTCTGTTGTCCTATTCTTCCGTTCAGAGTCTCTTTTTTTGGCATGGTGCGAGGTATTAAGTTATTCCTTGGTGACGTTCAAGCTTTTTGTAGAAGATTTGAAATTATCATAAGGTAACCTTAATTGTATATACAAATTCCTTCTTTTATTGCTGCTTTAAGTCTTCTTTTACCTAAGAAGGTAGTTTTGGGGCTTACTCCAAATTAGACTATGAGGAGCCTACTTGGCATTTTGGGTATTACCTAAAGAGCACATTTTCAAAAGGCTCTCAGTCGAAAGTCGGTTTACAATGGCAATATGTTACTGGAAACGGTTTCAATGAGATGATTTTTTGTATGTTCTGCACGTTTTCTTTGTTTCACTCCACGTCATTACGCGTGAATGAACAAAGAACTATTTTTGCTAAATTTGCGCATATATCCTGATTTGCAATATATTTTCAATTTGAAAACAAGTTATGAAAATGTGCTCTGAAAGTTCTAAAAATTCTGAAAATGCACACATATCCAGAAGAACATATAGAATAATAAAATAAACATGTTCAAAAAGGCTAAAAAATTGTTTAAAAAATGTTTAACTGTAGTGGTTCCCCAGTTTCTTTTTTTTAGAAGTGTGATACTGTCAGAGAACATATCAACATCAGAAGGGATGTTGATATTATTATTATCCATTTATATTATTATCCATTTATTTCTGCCATCCATGCCTGTGACGTCGAGCAATAGGACCATGAAAGCTGTAGTTATTTGAATAGTGGCAGGTTGAAAGCAAGTTCCTAGATCTGGTTCCAACAGACACTAGGATATCCTACAGAGTTCAGTTGAATCGATCATTCCATTAATAAGTTTGTGTAGGAAGACCAGACCAAACACTCTTCTCCTACATTCCAGTGGTAACTGCGACGTCACGTAGGGTGTACCTCTACGAACGAAGTCTGCAACATTTGTTCTGAGTACTTATGCCGCACGGTGAGGTCAAGCTCATTTAACCACCGATCCTTTACACATTGTTTAATAAACACATAATGTACGGCATATCTCCATGCATATTCTTGGTACTTTTAATTGATATGTCACCGCAAGCTCAACACTGTATTCTTTTAACTATAAATAATTAATGGAGTAATAATCTAGATAATCTAGATCGAACATTTACTTATAGTTTTATTTGTTTCTATATACAATAGTATTGATCTCTGGTTGTAGATCACTTATATTGCCAACATGACGTGTTGCGGATCACGTAGTTGACTGGCGTTGGTTGTCAAGTTAGGCGCGATATCATCCAAATGGCAAGTCCTGAACAAAGTTTCCATACTTCATTAGACAACGAGTAAACACTATTCATATTTGTCCTTAAGCTGTTGACCAGCCGTCAATAAATGTTATGTATGTGTGTGTGTTAATTGTATACTATTCAAGTACTTAATATTAACAGATCAGTATGTTTAAGCAATGTTAGTATACATCTATTTGATTTTAATGTAAAATGTGCTTATTTTTATAGAAGTTAAACTAATTAATCATTTGTACAACATAAACTACTCAATAATTTGACTTTGTGGCAAAAAGTCAAACTTACTAAATTTATAGACCATTGTATTGAAATAAACAACACAAACTCTCTGTGTCTCTGAACTACCTGATAAGCTCTTTTGGTTATTTATTGTTTCGGGTTCATTTAGAATCACAAATATTGTATATTTAAAGTGTCCAAAACACCTCGGTTATCCTTACAGCCGCCATTACGTTTTTTTTTTTTTTTTTTTTTTTTTTTTTTTTTTTTTTTTTTTTTTTTACTTTTTAAATGCATATCTCACAAACAAAAAGGTGTATTAAGCTGAAATTTTGTTTAGCCAGCTTACTGTAAATCAGCTGACTAGTACAACAAAAAGTGTATGTAAACATCTGATTTAAGACTATCACAAATAACTTTATTATTATGAGCATTGCGTGTACTTTATTACGTGCATGTTGCACATTGCATTGTAAAATTACATTATACATACGGTCACATAAAAGATATTTTCTTTGTTATTTTCCATCCGATTTTTAAAAACGTTGAAAACCCGTTTTTACCGCAGGAAACTTACTAAAGAAGACTGCCCTATGTAATTTTTATTATTGGTTTTTGATTCATTTAGGATTTAATAATATTGATTTTTAATAATAATAAGATAATAATGAGAGTAAAAATAGTAATTGTTAAGGATTGATATTAACAATAGTTTGTATTTTTCATATTTCATTGTTTTAATTACTTGTGTTATACTTTTGTACATCACATTCACTCATCATACTTGTATATAATACATATTCATAAGTTTTAGTATGAAAACCAGAGCCGTCTATCATAAAGACTGTATCATCATTGTTACATTTCTCTTTCATTCAATCGTCAGTCCTTCTCTGTTCTTCTCCATTTTTTCTCTCTCAATCTCCTCGCCTCATTACAGCCAACTTCTTTGGAGGTTGAACATTACAGTTCAACTCCTTGATAACAGATCACTTCTCCTACTTGCCATCTACAGAATTCCTGGGTACCACTGTGACCAGTTCCTTGAGATTATCAGCCACTGTCTTGAGTCTTTAATGCGGCGTGCTACGTTCACTCTTTCATATTCCTCTTTTATATTTTAATGTTTAAACTCAAAATTGTTACTTTTATTGATATAAATTAAATTTTGTAACAACCGCAGTTAATTCTATTTACCAACCTGTTTATTCTGAATCAAAACAGTATCCAGTATGTAGCCTGTAGTAGCCTAGAAGCGTTTGGTCTGGCCAGACAGAAGAAAGAAGTTTATTATAACTCTGTATGGTAAAACAAAATTGTTATACTGTAAAACAAAATTGTATTATCATTACTAAAAATTGTATAACAATTTAACATCCATTTCCATTCTCAGTACATCTGTAGGCTAATAAAACAACAATACAGGACAATACAGTGCTCAACAAGACGGTCCAACAACTTAACGTACAATTGATAAATGTCGTAAAAAAGTTTGACCACGCTTCTTTCATTCCTCTATGCTGTTTCCCTAGGCGATGTTTCACTAGGCATGGCTTGCATTTCAATTCAGCTGGCAAGCACAAGCTTTCTGAGCTTGTAGCCGACTTTATCATGTCTGGTGGGACGTCACCGGGTGAGACGGATTTACTACTCACACATACATGTATCAAATCCGATCAAAATTCAGTTGCAAGAGTTTGGTACAATTCTTCTTTAACTAATGTTAACAAAAAGCTACCACCCAAAAAATATAATAATTTGCTTGAAAGTGCCCCGGTGGTGAGTGGGAGAGTTTGGGTCAACTCGTCACTTCGTAGGAACTCTTTTTTAGGGAAGGGCAGGCCCCTGAAGCCGACACCCTGATTGATACCCCTCAGGATAGTTTCCGGTTGCGACAAAATAAAAATCTCACGATATTTCACCAAAATATATGTGGAATAAAGTCCAACAAAGATCTACTAGAAATACATGTTCAGTGTGAGAGTCCCGATATCCTTTGCCTATCGGAACATAATCTTGACGATCCGAGCTTGACAGTTTTTGTTTACCAGGCTACAAAATCGTAGCATCATTTTGTAGAGAGTCACGGCAAAGGGGGGGGGTGTTTGTATCATTGTAAAAAATAACATCCAGTGCGAGGCTATTGATGTCTCACACTTAAGCTCAGAAATGTTTTGTCAAGTTGCAGCTTCTAAAGTTCAACTCCTTAATAACAGATCACTTCTCCTACTTGCCATCTACAGAATTCCTGGGTACCACTGTGACCAGTTCCTTGAGATTATCAGCCACTGTCTTGAGTCTTTAATGCGGCGTGCTACGTTCACAATGGTTGTTGGAGACTTCAACATTGACGTTTTGAGTGAGAAGCTTTCGACAGTAAATTTTATTCACACCATGAAGTCATTCGGTCTGAGATATACCATATCAACCTTTACTAGGGAGTTTAAAAACTCAAAAACTGCTATTGATAACATTTTCACTAATATAGATGATTTTCTCATTAGCAGTAGAGTAGTGATTACTGCCCTCTCAGATCACTATGGACAGGAGGCCTCAATCCGACTAGATAAGTCTGAATTGCCATCTGGTGCCAAATTCAAAATATCTACAAAAATGTCCCCCGAATCGACCCAATGCTTCAGGTTGCACCTGCTGAGGGAGGATTGGTCTCCAGTATTCAAATGCCACACTGCTGACGAAGCTTATAATAGTTTCATCAACTTTTTTCAATATTACCTTAAGATTTCGTTTCCGGTTGTTAAAATCAATATGAAATCAGCTAAAACACCTCAAAGTAAAACCCTTTTAAGTAAAGAAGTATTAGACTTAAGAGAAGCGGTGAATATGAACTATTACATCACGAAAGATCTTGACTCCAATCATCCTCTTAGGTTAAAATACAAATTGCTTAAGAAGCAGTACAAAAAAGCAATTAGAAAAGCAAAATCATCACATGCTCTTAACAGGATCAATGTTTCTTCAAATAATGAAATTTTTGAAATGTTCTTCAAATGAAAACCATTTGGAGTCTAATCAATAATAACAGACCTTCAAAGCCACGTGACTCTGCAGTTCAATCGCTTAAATCCTGCAGTGGTAACATATATGACCCTCAATTGATTGCCAACTCATTCAATTCATTCTTTTCAAACATAGGCTTATCTACCTCCCTCAGCAGTGCTAACTGTGTGTTGAATTCTTCAAAAGTAACTCCCATTGGGAGCAGTAGTCCAAAGTCAATGTATTTATTTGAAACATCTAAGATAGAAGTGGAGAGTGAGATCCTTGCACTGAAACCCAAGCATTCGGCAGGTGCAGACGGTGTATCTTCACATCTACTACGGCTTGTGTCTGACCTAGTGTCATCACCCCTCTGCTACATTATGAACCTCTCGTTTGATACTGGCAGCTTTCCTAAAGCGCTAAAACATGCCATAGTCGGCCAGTCTATAAGAAAGGGGATAGAACGGATCAAAACAATTATCGACCGATTGCTCTCCTCTCTACTTTCTCGAAGGTCTTTGAAAGGGTTTTCCTCTCCAGGCTACTGTCATTCCTCGAGCGCAATAGTCTTCTTTCGTCCCATCAATATGGGTTTACCAAAAACAAATCGACTGTTGATGCTGTAAATGCTTTCGTATCTGCGACAGCTCAGGCTCTTGACGGTGGTAAACCATCAGTCGGCATGTTCTTCGATTTACGAAAGGCATTCGACATGGTAGACCATAAAATACTGCAAGAAAAAATCAGTTCTATGGGTATTAGGGGTATAAAGCCCATTCGTGGATCTGCTCCTATCTCAGTGGTAGAACTCAGCAGGTAAAAATGCCTTTTGCTGACTCAGGGAACTGTGAACAGTGGACCACCTCTTCTACGGAACTGGTTCCTGCGGGGGTTCCTCAGGGTTCGGTTTTGGGGCCTGTATTGTTTCTTATATTCATAAATGATCTTCCCTTAGGAGTGGGTGATCAACTAACAGAGATTTGCCTATTTGCTGACGACACTTCTTTGTCCATTTCAGCTGCCGACCGGACAGACATTATCGTTAAGGCATATGAAAAGGTAAATGTACTCCTTCAGTGGTTCAGTTCAAATAAAATGGTTATTAATAGTAATAAAACGCAAATAATTGATTTCCGAATAAATAAAAGCGAAGATGCTAATCCACTTACATTCTTCATAGGAGACTCAGAAATTAATACCACCTCCACAACGAAATTTCTTGGAGTGCAAATAGACCAACATCTTCGCTTCAAAGAACACATAAACCAGGTTAGCAAGCGTCTAAGCTCTGGGGTCTTCATTCTCAGAAACATATCATCATACCTGGACGCTAGTGTAGGATTGGCTGCTTACTATGGGGTAATTTTTCCGTTCTTAAACTACGCTGTGGAGGGGGGCTATGAAAACTTCAGAACTAAATTTATATTCAGACTCCAGAAAAGAGCGATTAGGACCATCTTTAAGAAACCCTTCCGCTTTTCATGTAAGCCACTTTTTCAGGAGCACAATATTCTAACATTTCCATCTCTTTACATCTTAAAATCAATCTTGTTTGTCCGTAAAAATATAAAGCTTTTCCAATCCAATAGCAAAATCACACACACTTAACAATCTTCGCTCAAAACACAACATCAGTTTACCGCCTCATAAAACAAGCTTCTATGGGAGACAAGTTTCATGCAGTGGGGTCAGGCTCTTCAACTCACTACCGGACTCATTAAAATCTGAAAGAGACGTGGTCAGATTCGAAAAAAATCTGAGAGAAGTAATGCTGCGGGGCGCTTTTAACAGTGTTCCGGAATTTTTGTCAATGTCATTGATTCCTTAATTGCAGGTAACTTATTTTGTTAGAAGTAGTAATAATATTGTTTTAAAATCTATGATTACTATTATACTTATGGTTATTTTTATTGTTTTATAGATGATTGACGCTATTATGCAACTGTTTGTGTTGTTTATTTTAAATAAAGATGATTTGATTTGATTTGATTTGATTTGATTTGACAACATTAATATTCAACCCAGGCCTACTTTCTTTTCTCATTCCTGATTTTGTCAGGTGTTCCTCCAATTCAACCCTATATCTAACAATAATGATAACATTTAATAAAATTTAATACTAGGCCTAATTTAATATTAGGCCGCCATGTTGAAATTGTTGATAGAAAAAACTGTTAAATTTTGTTTTAAACGGATCTTTATGTTATAAAGAGCTATACATAATTCCGGCTTGAAACACTTTCTTGTTCTTGAGATATAAATTTGAAAGTAAAATTTAAAAAAATACTAAATGGTGTCTGCAAGGATAACCGAGGTGTTTTGGACACTTTAAATACAATATTTGTGATTTTAAATGAACCAGAAACAATAACCAAGAGAGGTTATCAGAGAGTTCAGAGACACCCTGTATAATAAGTACTTCTCAAACAAGAAATTTAACATTAAAAAATTAATTAATTCTTTAGTCTCATTTATTTTTAATACATCATAATTGGAACTAACTTGCACATTTAAGAACCTTTTGAGGTGGTGTCATTGCTTCGTAATGACCTGCCGTGCCCAGTTGGCGCGGTCTGCTTGACACTGATTGCAATATTGTAAAAATGTTAAAATTAAATTTAAGAGATGTTTCCTACTGTTGTGTGAAGTCCACAAAAAGCTTAACATTAAGTACATATGTAAATGCAATAAAAATGTAAACGGTTATTGGAGATATTTTCCATGTAAAGGTTTATTGGTTAAGTTATAATCTAATGAAGTAATTAAGTGATTTCATTGAATAATATTTTAGACTCTTTAATAAACGTACGTATGTCTAAAGCTATGCAGTTAAGTGTACTTTTGGTAGTTTAGTGTAGGTCTGGACACACTCAAAATAACGAATGTATATTAAATATTGTCGAAAAAAGTAGTATTATTTTACCATTGTTTAAGTATTTTAATGAATATCTATTAATCTGAACAATTGTGCACATAAAAGTAAAGTTTAAAATCAATGTTTTCAATAATTCTGATAAAGTATACTAGAGTTATACTAATTAATTATTGAAACCTGAAACTGAATTAATTTTTGGTTGCTTGTACTATCACATAATGTAAAAATAAAAGATAATTGTTGAATGCTTATTTCGATTAATTCATATCCATTGTCCCATTACCAATTTATTTTACCATACAACTGAACTGGTCTAACAGGATCCTAAGTCCACTCTGTGGCTACACTAATTCAGCAACACTGTACGAGATATTTACACAAATATATTACTAGGCACTATATTATGACTTGAAATTAAATCACTCTTATTTACAGTTATTAATGTCATAAAGTTGCTCGCGAACTGTCTCTGTTTAGTACTTTACTCCGCTCCAGACACTGCGGCCATTTTTTAAAGTGACACAGCAACTCAGAAATGTAAATTAGAATGTTCCCGACCGACATTGTGTAAGGTTCTATTATCACATAGAAGCCAATTGACAGCCATTAGAGAACATTCTCGCACTGTCTAGGAAATTCTAGATTGATCGAACAGCCAGAAGTGACATACCATACGCCACTACACAGAGAGAGGGCATGGGCCGCAACCGTAGTATCATTCGATGGTAAATAACACCTTCCACACTTTCCGTCAAACTTTATTTTACGTTCTGTAAAAGCTGTAATATGAATTTTTTCAGAATTGTTGAATATCCAGTTCAATATAAACAGTTTTAGAATATAACCTTTTCAAAAGAGTTTCTTTATTAAGTTATAATAACTATAATAAAGAACAACTACGTAACAGTTGATACATTTAAGCAAAATGCAATTTATTCAATGAACTAATACACAAAATTCTAATCAGGGGTCCGTCAAATCAGTTTGTCATTTTTACTTCTAAAGGACTTCGTATAAAATACTTTTAATTACGTTAGGACAGTAAGAAAAATAAAATCAGCAACTTTCCGAAAATCTTCTTAAAGCGATAATTGGCATTTTAAACCCAGGTATGGTTCTTTATTTTTATAAAGAATATATAAATACTTTATTTTTACAGTATATTAATTTAGGGAATATATACACAGTATAGATTGAATCGTTTTTAGGTAATATTATGAAAGCCCTTGTTTTGGGAGTGAAATAGGCTGAATCTATGCTTATTTTAAATTTGGATAAACATAAGAAAACGTCTCTTAATTCTTTGCTTAAAAGTATATATTGTATATTTGTATACTATAGATTAAGTATTAACAATGCCGCTTCCATTTCCGTTGCTCTTTAACAGTGTTACCCTTCACAAATTGACACAAATCATGCCGAGATTGCTTGTTACCTGTCTATTACCTAGTTCATTACCAACACAGTCACCTAATTGTTGGATTCCCACTAGTTAGTCACTGAATCCCGGCTCTCCTATTGACTCTACGTAACATAAATTACAGAATTCTATATAATAGAAGGGAAGTTACAGAACGGAATGCAAAAATCGAATTACAATAATAAAGTTAATTCCAATTACAACATTCTTTAACCGTTTCCTAACATGTAAAACCTTCTCCACCAAGTCAAACTTTTACTTCCTCCAAAAGTCAAAGTGTTTAATAAATGTTAAATCACAAATGGTTATTCTACAAATAATTATAGATAATTTAACCTTAATGACTCGCTTAGCTCGAGTAGCTAAGTTATATTATTTTACAAATATCTTTCAAGAAACAAGTTAAATATATTCAAATGGCCCTAGTTGCTATACTTTATTCTTCCCAAGAATTATCCAACAATTATGGTTTAGATATATTCAACGTAATATTTATTTATTTACCAAATCAAATAAAATTATATTTTATATGATTTGTTTACTATTTATTTACTATATCAACTCAAAACAACCACTTGTACGGACTATGATCAATTACATGGATTTACGTATTATATATTTACAATTTGAATTAACAATCCCAACACATTAACTTATACCAGACTCAATTCCCTCAATCAGTGAATTAAATTTTATTATTAAGTTGCGATTATTATTAGCTTCTTATATGAGTAATGTACAGCCCGTCGGCTTACGCTTTGGTGTAGGTAAAACGTAATTGAACGCCCTTACAAAATGTCCTTTCGTCTACAAATTTTATATTTTCGTTTCCCTTAAACCCTGGAGGTGTTAACCAAATTTTAACATACCCCTAGATTCAGGGTCAGGTGGGCTGGTTGGGTCTGGAGTCACTTGCAGTCCCTTGGGGATAGCTTCTCTGGCCCTCAGGATGGGCTGAAAGTCCTGTCGTCCCTCAGGTTCAGGTTGGCCGCTCGTGAAGTCCTCCGGGGGTCGATATCGCAAGGGCTAGGCGGGTTATGAAGCCTAGGTAGTTGGAACTCTTGGTGCTGGTCCTCCCTATTGGTCTATTTCGCGAAGTCCTTTAACTTTTAGTATCTCATCCCCCCTGCCAATCACTGGACAAGCCTACAATTTCGGAAACCAATTATTATCGGTGGTCCTATTACGGATCACCCTATAGGCCCGTTTTCGGGATAGGCGGGAACCAACTCTTTCCCGGGGCTTCTGCTGATTCTCCGCCGCATCAACATTCATCGACCTAATTTTAGGTGAGTCTAAAGTTTATTATTCTGATTATCATGTGTACAGTGCTGACCTTGCTTCCTTGACATCCGATCCCTTACTTTCTTAGTTAACACTCTCTGAATGTCCAACTCAAATGTTACCTACTCCACTTCCTGTACTGTATTCCCTGTTGTAATAAAACCTCTTTCTCATTCTTACTGTTAATCTATTTACTATAAAATGTTATTATAAATGTTTGTAATTATGAGGGAATCTTGTACAATCTAGCGTTGCCGTTAAGTAAACCTCAAAGGTTTACAAAGTATTTGAAAGGTGTACTTGTAACTTACTTGAAAATATGTTAACTTTATTGAAAAAAGTTAACATATTTTCAATAAGGTTGGAAAAAATTAACCTTATTGATACTTGTTAACTTTAATGTAACAAGTTTTTATTGTTATTACAAATAGATTTATGTTTTAAAAACTATAGTTGTACAATCACCTTCCATCTGTAAGGTATTGAGAAAATATAGAGTCGAAACTTCCTGCTGACAAATAATAGTTACATATATGTTAAATATAAATTCACATTCACTCGAAATTCAAAATCAAGCTGTTAAACAATAAAACAAAATATTTCATGAGCATCCAGACTTTCAAAATAATATTTCTTCTAACAAAGGAATTACTTGAAAAAGCTTTAATAATTAAGAATAATTCACTCTTATGACATTGAATAAACTCCGCAACACTTTAAGAGCCGCTGTAGCACAAGTTCTTTGAGGTTCTTTCGAATCCAGCCACGCTTCTTCAGATTTTATAAGCCTTGCAAGTGAGTTGAAGAGACTCGCATTGTAAGAAACATGTCTCTGTAGAAGCTAGTTTTATGAGCAGGTATATTGATTTTCTGACAGTTGTGTTGACTGGTTTGGATTCTATTTATCTAACCAGCGGCAATGTGTAGGACTGAAGACGGTAAGTCTGATTGGACATTTATCTCACGAGGGGCCCTCAGGGATCGATTTTGGGTCCTTTACTGTTTTCTATATATGTTGATGAAATAACTCATGTAATAAAATATTACAAATATCGCTTATACGCCGATAGTCTACATTTTCCTATTATTTATATATATATTTTTTTATTTTTATTATTTTTTTTATATAAATAATTTATATATATTATTTATATTTATATTTTCCTTTTACTGAAGTTGACGTATTTGTTTTTCTTTTAAATCATGACATTGAAACTAAACGTCATGGACTCAAACGTAATCTCTAAAAGATAAAAACTATTATCAATACCGATTCCAGACAGTTAACCAATGTGGTTATCAATACTTTTCCTAAGTTAAAATGTAATAACTCAATACTTGAATACTGTGACAAAGTTAAAAATATTGGACGTACTATTAACAAAACTTTAACTTGGAATGATCAATTTACAATGACTTGCAACTGAGTATTCGCCGGTATTCTTAACCTGATGCTTCCTGCCAAACGTTCAGTGTTAAAGTGATGCTGGTTAAGACTTTTGTTCTTCCACATTTTAACTACTGTTGCACTGTGATCAGTGACATGACTGTTAATCACTCGGAAAAGCTCCAGCTTGCTCAAAACCCATACACGTACATTATTATTGACCCACCCGCCCACTCATACACGTACATTGGTATTGACCCACCCACCCGCCCATACACGTACAGTGGTATTGACCCACCCGTCCACCCATACACGTACAGTGGTATTGACCCACCCGCCCACCCATACACGTACGGTGGTATTTACCTACCCGCACACCCATACACGTACATTGGTATTGACCCACCCGCCCACCTATACACGTACGGTGGTATTGACCCACCCGCCCACCCATACACGTACGGTGGTATTTACCTGCCAGCCCACCCATACACGTACATTGGTATTGACCAACCCGCCCACCCATACACGTACGGTGGTATTACCCACCCACCCACACATACACGTACATTGGTATTGAGTGGGTATTGAGTGGGCTCCAGCTTGCTCAAAACTACTGTGACACTGTGATCAATGACATGACTGTTATGCTCTCGGACAAGCTCCAGCTTGCTCAAAACTACTGTGACACTGTGATCAATGAATGACATGACTGTTAAGCTCTCGGACAAGCTCCAGCTTGCTCAAAACTACTGTGACACTGTGTGACTGTTAATCTCTCGGACAAGCTCCAGCTTGCTCAAAACTACTGTGACACTGTGATCAATGACATGACTATTAAGCTCTCGGACAAGCTCCAGCTTGCTCAAAACTACTGTGACACTGTGTGACTGTTAATCTCTCGGACAAGCTCCAGCTTGCTCAAAACTACTGTGACACTGTGATCAATGACATGACTGTTAATCTCTCGTACAAGTTCCAGCTTGCTCAAAATAACTGCGACACTGTGATCAAAGACATGACTGTTAATCTCTCGGACAAGCTCCAGCTTCTTACTGCATCAAGTTTATTTTCAATCTTCGTCGTCAAGATCATGTTACTCCATTTTTTACACAACTGTCGGTTTTGAAATTAAAGCAGCAGCGTGAATGTCATATTCTTCTTCTTCTTCTTTTTAATTTGCTTCATATAAAGATCCCATGTTACTTGTACTAGCTTTTCAAGTTCTTATCCGAGATAAGCAACTTCAATACTCGTCAGGGAGCGCTTCTTTTATCAGCCCTTGTTCATCATACCACATTATATAATAAATCATTTTCTGTTTCTGCTTGATGCTTGGCGCTTATGGAATATGCTCCCTGATAATATCAGAATGATAGATAAGCGCACTCGCTTCGGGATGGAGGTCAAACGGGCCTTCTACGGAACGTGTGTAGGGGATAGGGTTGGGCGGTGATTGTGATCGTAGTATGTGTTTGATCGTATGAATGATGTGTGGTTGTATGTGTTTAGTTTAACTTAGATTATTTCTTCGAATAATATTGTTTATTTTTCCATATTATATTATTAATTAATTTTGTAAAACTTATTCTTAGTTGTTTCTCCCTATTTAATTAATACATTAAAACATTGTACTGTATTTGTAAGTTTTCGATATTTTGTAAAAGTTTAGGTGTTAGAGGGGACTCCTTCGTCCTAAAGCTCGCCAAATGAAAACATTTTTCATTTTCAAAAATTGAGGGGTGATTAAGTGCTGATTTCCTACATTATATATACTTTAACAACACAGTTATATATTATTTAAAAATAAAATGATTAAGGAATTAAAATTGATGCTAAAATGTTGCTTATCTACACCCTCTAAATTGGAAGAGATATTTCACTTATTATATAATATTGTTTATTTTTCCATATTATATTATTAATTAATTTTTTTTAACTTATTCTTTCTGTTCTCTATAAGGCATTCCACCTTATATACCTTATAGAGGATTAAATTATATAGAATAATAAATAAAATAAAACAACAGGAGATTTAAGACGGATAAGAGGAGAAAATTGTATGGAAGAACTAAGAAAAGTGTATAGTTGAAATATTACTTACCTCAAAATTGTAGTTGACACAGTAAAAATAGATTAAAAATGCCAAATGAGGATTCACACTTTGAAATTGAAATAAAATAAAACGTATGCATCTTTTTGCATGCATCTTTCTTTTGTGCATACATACTACACAAAAGGACGAGTTGGTCGAAAAAGTTTCCTTGTAAGCCAAATCCCAGCCGCGAATCCTGATTCCCTTGTGATTTGTTATAACACCAACATATATTTTTTTTTAATTTACAAAAATAAAGGGTGGCATAGCGTATGATCATTACGATACTTTCGATCAGTCGATACATTGTGGCGTGAAGGTGATCAGAACGCAGTTTTGTATTAGTGCTTATGGTGAAATTATAATTAATTGTATTCTTTTTTAGATTTTAAACTAATGATTGGTGTCATAAAGATTTTTATAAACGTCACTATGTGAAATGATACTTTGAATATCAATCAATACTTCTATTGAAGTACTATATACTGTATTAGGAGTAAGAACTTGGTATTGTCATCGGTACTTGTAATTATTATAGATAGGCTACTTTTTTCCAAAATAAATCTACAAAGAATTTTGATGATGAGACTGGTTACCGATAACAATATTTTATGTATAACTTAAATACTTAAATTTAAACAATTTTCTTTCCAAATACTTCAATTAAAGTGTAATATTATAGAATTTATTTAATTGAATATTATATACTGACAACTTATACAATGAAAATACTTCATTGTGTATTTATCGTTTTAAATTTATTTAGTAAAAATGCGTGCGTTAATGTTACAGAAATACGTAACTAATAAACACTAAGAAACTTTTAAATTGGTGGAATTTAGATCTATTGAATGTAATTTAGCTCGTTTAGTACCTATGTTGATTAAAAAGAAACGCCTTTAATGAGTCCTGTAAAGTTACAAGTTGAAATGTCGTTCTTTCTATCACAATATCATCTATGTTTTTGTATTTATTGTAGGCATTATTATTTATTTAGTTAATTACATTACTGATATGTAATCAATGCTTGTGTATCACATCAATGAAACTTTCGTTTGGAAACGAAGGAGGAATTTGTAATACCAACGTAGCAGACTTAAGAGAACTAAGTGGTCTACTTCTCTGCAGGGAGGAACCTGAGTAGAACACATAACTAGATAATACTTTAAGAGGACCATACTAACTCAATTTGTCTCAAAGTAAGCTATGTTCATCACCCCTTAGGTTGCAATCAGGAAATCACTTACATATCATTCTTACCATCATTTAGAAGAAACAAAAGACAATAGATTGATAACTCACTCTTCAATAGTTTTCTATTCCAAGTAGCCTAACTACGCAATGGACTAAATGAGAGTTGTAAACCCATAGTTTACCAACCAGCCATCTGGCCCAAACAATAGTTTGATCTTATATGACACAAATGTCAGTTTAAATTTCTCCAGTTTGCGTAACACTCAATATCTACTCAGAGCTGTGCTTCCTCGAAAATATGTCAATCTACACTAACAATAATTGCTCAATACTTCTATGCAGATGTTCATTATTTATTTTATATCTCATAGTTTATTACTGCTTGTTGGAGCAGTATTAAGAATAAAATATAAAATCTGTATTTATCTTACAAAACTCACAAAGGAAACTATTCATCTATAAAGCTATAAAAAAATAAAACAGGAACTGAATTGAAAAATAATTCAACTAAAAATACATTATTAAGTTCATTACATATATACCTGTATTTATTGTTTTATAGGATATAAAGTATAATACTGTATGTATAAATAAAATAATCATTTGGACTAATGATTATTTTATTTATATATACAGCAGTACTGTAGTAATTTGTAATATTTGTGTATTTTATATAATTTTTTACATTCAATACAATTTTATACTTCAATTGATGTCAATGAAGTATAATTATTATTATTTTTGGGAATTTAATTCCTGTAAAGTCCTCCTTCAGCTTCAATAATAGATACCACTCAGGATCTAAGTTCCCATTGTCGACTGGGGCCCTGGCTTTTGTTGTTTTGAGTTAAAAGCCAATTACTTGAGGAAGCATTTGGCATAAAGCCTTTGGCACTTCGATCCAATATCAATACGGAGTTTCCATGATACTAAACATTAATATTTTCATTTAATATTTCAATTAATATAAAAACCTTCACTTTGTAGGACATTATTTTTATAATTTTCAAAAAAAAGACCTTAGATAATATGAAAGTTTGTGTGTACGAATTCTTCTGTAAAATGCATCTGAGACTCGTATGTTGCTAAATCTATTACAGTACACGCAAAACATTTTTATGTTATTTAAAATTTTTTTAAAAATGTGGTATCGTGATTCTTTATGAAAACACTCTCCACGAGTGCGAATCCTTAACTCAATTTTTTTTTCTTACCCAGAGAGAAAATGTTTATGTGGTTCTACGCTGTGTGAATGATCGTGAATGTGCCAGTCTTAACGGCCGGCTAAATCTATTTGGATACTCCGATATTCTATCGACGCTACGTCAATGATCGTGAATGTGCCAGTCTTAACGGCCGGCTAAACCTATTTGGATACTCCGATATTCTATCAACGCTACGTCAATGATCGTGAATGTGCCAGTCTTAACGGCCGGCTAAATCTATTTGGATACTCCGATATTCTATCAACGCTACGTCAATGATCGTGAATGTGCCAGTCTTAACGGCCGGCTAAACCTATTTGGATACTCCGATATTCTATCAACGCTACGTCAATGATCGTGAATGTGCCAGTCTTAACGGCCGGCTAAACCTATTTGGATACTCCGATATTCTATCAACGCTACGTCAATGATCGTGAATGTGCCAGTCTTAACGGCCGGCTAAATCTATTTGGATACTCCGATATTCTATCGACGCTACGTCAATGATCGTGAATGTGCCAGTCTTAACGGCCGGCTAAATCTATTTGGATACTCCGATATTCTATCGACGCTACGTCAATGATCGTGAATGTGCCAGTCTTATCGGCCGGCTAAATCTATTTGGATACTCCGATATTCTATCGACGCTACGTCAATGATCGTGAATGTGCCAGTCTCAACGGCCGGCTAAACCTATTTGGATACTCCGATATTCTATCGACGCTACGTCAATGATCGTGAATGTGCCAGTCTTAACGGCCGGCTAAATCTATTTGGATACTCCGATATTCTATAGACGCTGTGTGAATGATTGTGAATTTGCCAGTCTTAACGGCCGGCTAAACCTATTTGGATACTCCGATATTCTTTCAACGCTACGTCAATGATCGTGAATGTGCCAGTCTTAACGGCCGGCTAAACCTATTTGGATACTCCGATATTCTATCGACGCTACGTGAATAATAGTGAATGTGCCAGTCTTAACGGCCGGCTAAACCTATTTGGATACTCCGATATTCTATCGACGCTACGTCAATGATCGTGAATGTGCCAGTCTTAACGGCCGGCTAAATCTATTTGGATACTCCGATATTCTATCGACGCTACGTCAATGATCGTGAATGTGCCAGTCTTAACGGCCGACTAAACCTATTTGGATACTCCGATATTCTATCAACGCTACGTCAATGATTGTGAATTTGCCAGTCTTAACGGCCGGCTAAACCTATTTGGATACTCCGATATTCTATCGACGCTACGTGAATAATAGTGAATTTGCCAGTCTTAACGGCCGGCTAAACCTATTTGGATACTCCGACATTCTATCGACGCTACGTGAATAATAGTGAATGTGCCAGTATTAACGGCCGGCTAAACCTATTTGGATACTCCTAGGGATACTCCTAAACCTATTTGGATCGACGCTAGGTGAATTTTCTAAATTACTCTTCCCTTTTAGTTTGGAAACTGTGACAAAATTAGAGGTATAAACCATCCCGATCCGACTATATTAATAACTTATGATCAATCTTTTCAAGGAGGAAGAACACTTCCATGCAGTCATGTTTCACGAGTTAGATTGTTTCTTGTAGCCATGCACACAAGTTGTCACGAGTTAGATTGTTTCTTGAAATAAGGCAATACAGTCAGTAGTCAGCCTGATAGGTTTTTTAATTTGTCTGAATTCAGATACTGAGGGCAGGCACATTTATATATATGTATATTTTTAGTTACTTTTTAAGAAAATATTAAAAAAACTTTCAACATTTTTTTTTTTCATAAAATAAAAGTATATTTTGTAACGGCCTCTTTTGAAAATATGAGTCGGCCTACCATATTCTTTTTCGTTACGGTATTCAAGACTGACATCTTTTCATGATCAGTCTGGTATGGGTTTTTTTATTAAAAGTTCTTCTTGAATCAAAGAACAGCTTATTAATGAATTGTTGACTTTATTGAATTGATATCATAAAATCTTTAGTACCTTGAGGTTGTTAATTATATTTTTTATTTATGAAAAAAATTTTGAACGTGTTCTTAATATTTTCTTGAAAAGTAATTAAGTGATAAATGTTGAAAACATAAATGTGCCTGCCCTCAGTATCTGAATTCAGAAAAATGAAAAAAAAATCTATCAGGCTGACTACTGACTGTATAGCCTTATGTAAAGAAACAATCTAACTCGTGACAACTTGTGTGGAAACATGACTGCATGAAAGTGTTTATTGCAGTCTTCTTATATATATATATACGAAACTTCTCTTATTTAGCCAATAAATTATTATATTTAAATTTGTAGCCTGTAATTAAAAAAAAAGGAAATTTGGACCCGATGTAGTTTCTTGCGTAAATTTGTCATGACTATGCCTCTCCTAAAACAAAAACAAATATAATTTAATTAGCATTTATAAAATGAGTATAACCATTTTAGGTCAATAGCTTACTTATACGCTCGGGATAAGTAAGCTACTGACCTAAAGTGTAGGTAGTTGACCTAAACGTCAACGAGTCAGTTGGTAATGTTCGAGTTTCTTTGCCTTTCTAATTTAGTTCTGTTTTTTGTGTTACCAATACATTCAGTTAGTAAGTACCAGATTTATACTTATCCATATGAAATAATTCCTGTGGCATTCAAAACACGAATATGCCAAAAAAATTAATTTACGGCTTCCAGTGTTTCACCATTTTGAGTCATAAATGAAACAACAATTTTGTAAATTAAGTGATATATTTGTACTATGTTCGTAATTTAACATTTGTACTTGTATTCAGAATAATATTTTTGAATCGAAGAGGCTGTTAACATTGACAGGGATGTTGTAATGAACTATCCAGTCAATTCACTGATGTCACTTAGTGCGACACTTTACGTAAAATTAAATTTCGAAGGTTTTTTTTATTTTTCTCGAAGATTAGAGTTAAGTCCTGTGAGGGTGAAGGTATGACGTCAGTCGAAGGGAGAGTGCCAACTGGGTATTAACGTAGAGATTTGACAGCTTTTAGCTCCAAAACACAGCGGCAGTCAATATAAAAGACTAAAGCTCCTAAAACGATCCTTGACACGTGTGGAGTATACATTTTCACTACTCCTTCCACAGAGCACATTTTATGTGTACAGTATAGTAATTAATATTATGTAAATTAATAAATTCAGAATTTACTGGGGAAAATATGGTATAAATTATTTAATTTTAATTATTAATTAAATTGTTAACATATTTAGGAAATGTACTTAGGTTTTTCTTTTTCAGCACTTGTATAACTAATACGTTTGTAGAATGTTGAAAAATATATTCACCATTTAAAGTTGTTGTGATATTAACTTTTTATTCTTGGTTTTTACAACAACATTATTTTAAGTTTTGTCACTGAATGATATATCATCTGTTGTTAAACAGAACATCAAACAGCATGTCTTTGTTTGTTGCCTGTTGTTTGTTATTTGTCTTTAACAGTTGTCAGATTACATTTAATATATTGTAATTGCAGCTTTGAAATTATACAATTTAAATGTATTCCACATTATCAATATAGTTTAGTTGTACGCATATTAGTAATTTTGTTGTTTTAAAGTAATATCTATTTTCCTATGTTGGAAAACAAAATATTGTAACTCGAAGACCTGAAATGGTTAAAATTTCTATAATTAGATATGAGTCCAACTTCAATTAATTATACTCTTTTTGCTGAATAAATTGATTAATGTTTCCAGAATGGTGCAACACTTCTATAACTCGATATTCAGTTAACACGAGATCCCGCTTTTCTAACTGCAAAATACCTAATGCGCTTTAGTAATACCAAGCAGGATCGAAAGATATTAAAATATTAAAAGAATAAAAACACAACAATTACCTCTCTGTAGGTAACAGAATTAAAGAAAAATTCTCTATATGTTCCCTTTAATTCTCTATTAACATATTATACATTAATTAAAAAAAAAAAAAAAAAAAAAAAAAAAAAAACACCTCATTGTCCATGATTTTCTAAAATTATAGAAAAAATAAGTGTGTCCAAAATGTAAGTAAACAATCAGACTAGACGTAAATGTATCTAATAATTAATACTTCAATTTGAAAGACAATGTTTATTCCTTCCCTAGCTGGATTAGTAACTTCCGTAATTTACCTATAATATAATATTTTGATTTTAAGCAAAAGTTTTAAACACACTAAACAACATGAAGTACAGCTATTCATGTAAATGTGCTTACAACATAAAGTACAACTATTCATGTAACTGCATACAACACGAATTACAGCTATTCATGTAACTGTGCTTACAACATAAAGTACAGCTATTCATGTAACTGTGCTTACAACACGAATTACAGCTATTCATGTAACTGTGCTTACAACATAAAGTACAGCTATTCATGTAACTGTGCATACAACACGAATTACAGCTATTCATGTAACTGTGCTTACAACATAAAGTACAGCTATTCATGTAACTGTGCTTACAACACGAATTACAGCTATTCATGTAACTGTGCTTACAACATAAAGTACAGCTATTCATGTAACTGTGCATACAACACGAATTACAGCTATTCATGTAACTGTGCTTACAACATAAAGTACAGCTATTCATGTAACTGTGCATACAACACGAATTACAGCTATTCATGTAACTGTGCTTACAACATAAAGTACAGCTATTCATGTAACTGTGCTTACAACATAAAGTACAACTATTCATGTAACTGTGCTTACAACATAAAGTACAGCTATTCATGTAACTGTGCTTACAACACGAATTACAGCTATTCATGTAACTGTGCTTACAACATAAAGTACAGCTATTCATGTAACTGTGCTTACAACACGAAGTACAGCTATTCATGTAACTGTGCATACAACACTAAGTACAGATTCATGTAACTGTGCTTACAACATAAAGTACAGCTATTCATGTAACTGTGCTTACAACACGAAGTACAGCTATTCATGTAACTGTGCTTACAACACGAATTACAGCTATTCATGTAACTGTGCTTACAACATAAAGTACAGCTATTCATGTAACTGTGCATACAACACGAATTACAGCTATTCATGTAACTGTGCTTACAACATAAAGTACAGCTATTCATGTAACTGTGCATACAACACGAATTACAGCTATTCATGTAACTGTGCTTACAACATAAAGTACAGCTATTCATGTAACTGTGCTTACAACATAAAGTACAGCTATTCATGTAACTGTGCATACAACACGAATTACAGCTATTCATGTAACTGTGCTTACAACATAAAGTACAGCTATTCATGTAACTGTGCTTACAACATAAAGTACAGCTATTCATGTAACTGTGCTTACAACACGAATTACAGCTATTCATGTAACTGTGCTTACAACATAAAGTACAGCTATTCATGTAACTGTGCATACAACACGAAGTACAGCTATTCATGTGACTGTGCTTACAACATAAAGTACAACTATTCATGTAACTGTGCATACAACACGAATTACAGCTATTCATGTAACTGTGCTTACAACATAAAGTACAGCTATTCATGTAACTGTGCTTACAACATAAAGTACAACTATTCATGTAACTGTGCATACAACACGAAGTACAGCTATTCATGTAACTGTGCTTACAACATAAAGTACAGCTATTCATGTAACTGTGCATACAACACGAAGTACAGCTATTCATGTAACTGTGCTTACAACACAAAGTACAGCTATTCATGTAACTGTGCTTACAACATAAAGTACAACTATTCATGTAACTGTGCTTACAATACGAAGTACAGCTATTCATGTAACTGTGCATACAACACGAAGTACAACTATTCATGTAACTGTGCTTATAATATAAACTACAAATATTCATGTAACTTTGCTTATAACATAAAGTACAAATATTCATGTAACTGTGCTTACAACATAAAGTACAGCTATTCATGTAACTGTGCTTAAAACATAAAGTACAACTATTCATGTAACTGTGCTTACAACATAAAGTACAACTATTCATGTAACTTTGCATAGAACACGAAGTACAGCTATTCATGGAACAGTGCTTACAACATAAAGTACAGGTATTCATGTAACTGTGCTTACAACATAAAGTACAACTATTCATGTAACTGTGATTATAACATAAAATACAACTATTCATGAAACTGTGTTACAACATAAAGTACATATATTCATGTAACTGTGCTTACAACATAAAGTACAACTGTTCATGTAACTGTGCATACAACACGAAGTACAGATATTCATGTAACTGTGCTTACAACATAAAATACAACTATTCGTGTAACTGTGCATAGAACACGAAATACAACTATTCATGTAACTGTGCTTACAACATAAAGTACAGCTATTCATGTAACTGTGCATACAACACGAAGTACAGCTATTCATGTAACTGTGCTTACAACACGAAGTACAGCTATTCATGTAAATGTGCTTACTACATAAAGTACAGCTATTCATGTAACAGTGCTTACAACATAAAGTACAACTATTTTTGTAACTGTGCTTAAAACACGAAGTACAGATATTCATGTAACTGTGCTTACAACATAAAGTACAACTTTTCATGTAACTGTGCATACAACACGAAGTACAGCTATTCATGTAACTGTGCTTACAACATAAAGTACAGCTATTCATGTAACTGTGCATACAACACGAAGTACAGCTATTCATGTAACTGTGCTTACAACATAAAGTACAACTATTCAGGTATCTGTGCACACAACACGAAGTACAGCTATTCATGTGACTGTGCTTACAACATAAAGTACAACTATTCATGTAACTGTGCATACAACACGAATTACAGCTATTCATGTAACTGTGCTTATAACATAAAGTACAAATATTCATGTAACTGTGCATACAACAAGAATTACAGCTATTCATGTAACTGTGCATACAACATAAAGTACAACTATTCAGGTATCTGTGCACACAACACGAAGTACAGCTATTCATGTGACTGTGCTTACAACATAAAGTACAACTATTCATGTAACTGTGCTTACAACATAAAGTACAACTATTCATGTAACTGTGCATACAACACGAATTACAGCTATCCATGTAACTGTGTTTACAACATAAAGTACAACTATTCATGTAACTGTGCTGACAACATAAAGTAAAACTATTCATGCTTACAACATAAAGAACAACTATTCATGTAACTGTGCTTACAACACGAAGTACAGCTATTCTAGTAACTGTGTTTACAACATAAAGTACAACTATTTATGTAACTTTGCATAGAACACGAAGTACAGCTATTCATGTAACTGTGCTTACAACATAAAGTACAGCTATTCATGTAACTGTGCTTACAACATAAAGTACAACTATTCATGTAACTGTGCTTACAACACAAAGTACAGATATTAATGTAACTGTGCTTACAACATAAAGTACAACTATTCATGTAACTGTGTTTACAACATAAAGTACAACTATTCATGTAACTGTACATACAACACGAAGTACAGCTATTCATGTAACTTTGCATAGAACACGAAGTACAGCTATTCATGTAACTGTGCTTACAACATAAAGTACAGCTATTCATGTAACTGTGCATACAACACGAATTACAGCTATTCATGTAACTGTGCTTATAACATAAAGTACAAATATTCATGTAACTGTGCTTACAACATAAAGTACAAATATTCATGTAACTGTGCTTACAACATAAAGTACAACTATTCATGTAACTGTGCATACAACATGAAGTACAGCTATTCATGTAACTTTGCTTACAAAATAAAGTACAACTATTCAAGTAACTTTGCATAGAACACGAAGTACAGCTATTAATGTAACTGTGCTTACAACATAAAGTACAGCTATTCATGTAACTGTGCTTACAACATAAAGTACAACTATTCATGTAACTGTGCTTATAACATAAAGTACAACTATTCAAGTAACTTTGCATAGAACACGAAGTACAGCTATTAATGTAACTGTGCTTACAACATAAAGTACAGCTATTCATGTAACTGTGCTTACAACATAAAGTACAACTATTCATGTAACTGTGCACACAACACGAATTACAGCTATTCATGTAACTGTGCTTACAACATAAAGTACAACTATTCATGTAACTGTGCTTACAACATAAAGTACAGCTATTCATGTAACTGTGCTTACAACATAAAGTACAGCTATTCATGTAACTGTGCATACAACACGAAGTACAGCTATTCATGTAACTGTGCTTACAACATAAAGTACAACTATTCATGTAACTTGGCATAGAACACGAAGTACAGCTATTCATGTAACTGTGCTTACAACATAAAGTACAGCTATTCATGTAACTGTGCTTACAACATAAAGTACAACTATTCGTGTAACTTTGCTTACAACATAAAGTACATCAATTCATGTAACTGTGCTTACTACATAAAGTACAACTATTCATGTAACTGTGCACACAACACGAAGTACAGCTATTCATTTGACTGTGCTTACAACATAAAGTACAACTATTCATGTAACTGTGCATACAACACGAATTACAGCTATCCATGTAACTGTGCTTATAACATAAAGTACAAATATTCATATAACTGTGCTTACAACATAAAGTACAACTATTCATGTAACTGTGCTTACAACATAAAGTACAACTATTCATGTAACTGAGCTTACAGCATGAAGTACAGATATTCATGTACTTGTGCTTACATTATAAAGTACAACTATTCGTGTAACTGTGCATAGAACACGAAGTACAGCTATTCATGTAACTGTGCTTAAAACATAAAGTACAGCTATTCATGTTACTGTGCATACAACACGAAGTACAGCTATTCATGTAACTTTGCATAGAACACGAAGTACAGCTATTCATGTAACTGTGCTTACAACATAAAGTACAGCTATTCATGTAACTGTGCATACAACACGAATTACAGCTATTCATGTAACTGTGCTTATAACATAAAGTACAAATATTCATGTAACTGTGCTTACAACATAAAGTAAAAATATTCATGTAACTGTGCTTACAACATAAAGTACAACTATTCATGTAACTGTGCATACAACATGAAGTACAGCTATTCATGTAACTTTGCTTACAAAATAAAGTACAACTATTCAAGTAACTTTGCATAGAACACGAAGTACAGCTATTAATGTAACTGTGCTTACAACATAAAGTACAACTATTCATGTAACTGTGCTTACAACATAAAGTACAACTATTCATGTAACTGTGCTTATAACATAAAGTACAACTATTCAAGTAACTTTGCATAGAACACGAAGTACAGCTATTAATGTAACTGTGCTTACAACATAAAGTACAGCTATTCATGTAACTGTGCTTACAACATAAAGTACAACTATTCATGTAACTGTGCACACAACACGAATTACAGCTATTCATGTAACTGTGCTTACAACATAAAGTACAACTATTCATGTAACTGTGCTTACAACATAAAGTACAACTATTCATGTAACTGTGCATACAACACGAAGTACAGCTATTCATGTAACTGTGCATACAACACGAAGTACAGCTATTCATGTAACTGTGCTTACAACATAAAGTACAACTATTCATGTAACTTGGCATAGAACACGAAGTACAGCTATTCATGTAACTGTGCTTACAACATAAAGTACAGCTATTCATGTAACTGTGCTTACAACATAAAGTACAACTATTCGTGTAACTTTGCTTACAACATAAAGTACATCAATTCATGTAACTGTGCTTACTACATAAAGTACAGCTATTCATGTTACTGTGCATACAACACGAAGTACAGCTATTCATGTGACTGTGCTTACAACATAAAGTACAACTATTCATATAATTGTGCATACAACACGAATTACAACTATTCATGTAACTGTGCTTACAACATAAAGTACAACTATTCATATAACTGTGCTTACAACATGAAGTACAACTATTCATGTAACTGTGCTTACAACATAAAGTACAACTATTCATATAACTGTGCTTACAACATGAAGTACAGATATTCATGTAACTGTGCTTACAACATAAAGTACAACTATTCGTGTAACTATGCATAGAACACGAAGTACAGCTATTCATGTAACTGTGCTTAAAACATAAAGTACATCTATTCATGTTACTGTGCATACAACACGAAGTACAGCTATTCATGTGACTGTGCTTACATTATAAAGTACAACTATTCATGTAACATAGCATACAACACGAATTACAGCTCTTCATGTAACTGTGCTTACAACATGAATAGCTGCATTCATGTTAACTTAGCTGTAGTTAACATTTGCATTTATTTCAATGAATGACTTAAACATTCAACAATCTTTTACAGTTTAAATGTACATTAAAAGGTATTTGTTGTTTTCTACCAAATGTAATAAAATCTATTCTAATGAGCTAGTTATAACAATCTGTTAAATGCTTGGGTAATTTTCATTTCATAAATCATTTTAACATTGACTATTTTAAACCTACTTTTACTTTATTTAGGTACTCAGTAAAAGTAAGTAAGTAAGTAAGTAAGACTCTATTCCAGTTAATTTCTAAAATTTCCGAATGATAAATGAAATAGTAACGTTATATAGACGATAAGTAGAAAGCTAGGTTGCTCAAGTCAAGTGATGTTATACAGACGATAAGTAGAAAGGGAGGTTGCTCAAGTCAAGTGACGTTATATAGACGATAAGTAGAAAGCTAGGTTGCTCAAATCAAGTGACGTTATATAGACGATAAGTAGAAAGCTAGGTTGCTCAAGTCAAGTGAAGTTATATAGACGATAAGTAGAAAGCTAGGTTGCTCAAGTCAAGTGATGTTATACAGACGATAAATAGAAAGGGAGGTTGCTCAAGTCAAGTGGCGTTATATAAACGATAAATAGAAAGGTAGGTTGCTCAAGTCAAGTGACGTTATATAGACGATAAATAGAAAGGTAGGTTGATCAAGTCAAGTGACGTTATATAGACGATAAATAGAAAGGTAGGTTGCTCAAGTCAAGTGACGTTATATAGACGATAAATAGAAAGCTAGGTTGCTCAAATCAAGTGACGTTATATAGACGATAAGTAGAAAGCTAGGTTGCTCAAGTCAAGTGATGTTATACAGACGATAAATAGAAAGGGAGGTTGCTCAAGTCAAGTGACGTTATATAGACGATAAATAGAAAGCTAGGTTGCTCAAGTCAAGTGACGTTATATAGACGATAAATAGAAAGGTAGGTTGCTTAAGTCAAGTGACGTTATATAGACGATAAATAGAAAGGTAGGTTGCTCAAGTCAAGTGACGTTATATAGACGATAAATAGAAAGGTAGGTTGCTCAAGTCAAGTGACGTTATATAGACGATAAATAGAAAGGTAGGTTTCTCAAGTCAAGTGACGTTATATAGATGATAAATAGAAAGCTAGGTTGCTCAAGTCAAGTGGCGTTATATAGACGATAAATAGTAATATAGGTTTCTCAAGTCAAGTGACGTTATATAGACGATAAATAGAAAGGTAGGTTGCTCAAGTCAAGTGGCGTTATATAGACGATAAATAGTAAGGTAGGTTGCTCAAGTCAAGTGACGTTATATAGACGATAAATAGTAAAGTAGGTTGCTCAAGTCAAGTGGCGTTATATAGACGATAAATAGTAAGGTAGGTTGCTCAAGTCAAGTGACGTTATATAGACGATAAATAGAAAGCTAGGTTGCTCAAGTCAAGTGGCGTTATATAGACGATAAATAGTAATATAGGTTTCTCAAGTCAAGTGACGTTATATAGACGATAAATAGAAAGGTAGGTTGCTCAAGTCAAGTGGCGTTATATAGACGATAAATAGTAAGGTAGGTTGCTCAAGTCAAGTGACGTTATATAGACGATAAATAGAAAGGTAGGTTGCTCAAGTCAAGTGACGTTATATAGACGATAAATAGTAAGGTAGGTTTCTCAAGTCAAGTGACGTTATATAGACGATAAATAGTAAGGTAGGTTTCTCAAGTCAAGTGACGTTATATAGACGATAAATAGAAAGCTAGGTTGCTCAAGTCAAGTGGCGTTATATAGACGATAAATAGTAATATAGGTTTCTCAAGTCAAGTGACGTTATATAGACGATAAATAGAAAGGTAGGTTGCTCAAGTCAAGTGGCGTTATATAGACGATAAATAGTAAGGTAGGTTTCTCAAGTCAAGTGACGTTATATAGACGATAAATAGAAAGGTAGGTTGCTCAAGTCAAGTGGCGTTATATAGACGATAAATAGAAAGGTAGGTTGCTCAAGTCAAGTGACGTTATATAGACGATAAATAGAAAGGTAGGTTGCTCAAGTCAAGTGACGTTATATAGACGATAAATAGAAAGGTAGGTTGCTCAAGTCAAGTGACGTTTTAAGACTGCACGTAACGTATTATTTATTACAGGAGTTTAATACATTTTGAAAAATAAATTGAAAGTTAAGTCACCTTACAAGTCACCATCAGCTAAGTGTTTCTAGCGTTCATTTACGATGTTAATTTAAAATTAATATATGTCCAAACAAAACGTTGCATTAATCCATTTTATATTACTAATGCTTATAAATATAACACTAGTAATGAACAGTTCAAGGTATTTAAGAAGAGCTGAGTAGTAAAGAAGTCATTATTCAGTTTCAAATTCATTAATATAGATAAATAATAATAGATAATTTAATGCAATTTGAATTTATAAATATCAATGTTAAAACATACTAAGATGTACAAAAATATATATCATAATGTACATAAAAAATATCGATCTTATCTTACAAAGTATGCAATTAATATCAGAATTAATCCATGAACACGTTCGGACCCACTCTCCTGTCTTTCTACAAGGCAACTGTTTACATTTTTAATATGTAATTCAGTATTATACAACGACTTGTTTACCATTTAATAGTATTCTCTTGAATAAATTAAATAGTTCATAACTACTTTCATATTAAACATTTGTATTTGAAAAAAAATATATATTTTCCAATTGTACTGGACATGTCCTACGGTATTTGTACAAATGAAATAATAGTATTGCATAACTCCTAAGGTATTTGGACAAGTGAAATCAGTTTTAAACTAATATTATAACTAAATGTAACAAACTTCTTTCTAAAAACATCAAATATCTGAAATTTGTTAATGATAGAGTATCAGATGAGTAAGACAAAGATTGTTGGACATTTGCCATCATTACGTGAATAATGCCAATCACAACGTTTCGATTTGGTAAATCCCAAATCTTTTTCAAGTGCTAAAAACTACATTACAGTACATCTGAGCAAACATGATTTAAAACTACGTTCTTAAACTAATAAACTTATTTATATTAATTATCTACATTTTAACCTAGAGCCTAGAATGGAGTACAACAAAATGAACTTCTAGTACAAAAAATGTTAACTAGGTGAATTAATATGACTAATTAGGAGCTGCCAAGGTTACGATATCAATAGAAAATATTTTTAAACATAATTAAATTAATATTCCAATTAGACTGAAACGAAATTACATTAACTAAGCATACAATAACTCGTATATGGTAACTAAAAAACACTATTAATTTGAAATAACATTAAGCATACACCAAAATGATGTACTTTTTTTAGTAGAAGATCATTTTGTTGTATCCCATTCTATACTCTAGGTTAAAATGCGGATAATTAATGTAAATAAATAAGTTTACTAGTTTAAGAACGTAGTTTTAAATAATGTTTGTTTAGATGTAATTTAGTTTTTAGCACTTGAAAAAGATTTGGGTTTTACCAAATCGAAACGTCGTGATTGGTTTTTTTCACGTAATGATGGCAAATGTCCAATAACCTTTGTAATACAGGTTTGTGTAATTGCTATTTATTGTTTACATTGTTATTAATTATTTTGTTGATTTTTTAAATTGTTATTTGAATACTAAACTATTATTTAATTTAATGATTTGTTAGTGTTAATCAAACAAGTTAATGGCTACTGTAGCCAATGACGTAATGGGCGGTGCTTGCTATTGCACTGTCAGCACGTAGCCCTCTGTCATCCTGGTTCCCATGAAAATGTTTAAAGTTAGAAAATGGGTGGAGAGTAGTTCTGTGTATCACTTCCACCACTCAGTACATGTAACTCGCACCAGTGATGCGTTCAGTAGGTAGTTTTTAAGCGGCCTGTCTATAGTTTAATTTAGTCTGTACTAGACTCTTTAATTTTTTCAAAAAAAGGAGTATGAAAAAATGTACGTGTATGGGTGGGCGGGTGGGTCAATACCTCTGTACGTGTATGGGTGGGCGGGTGGGTCAATACCACAGTACAGACCGAACTTACAATGTACTTGTACCCGCCCACCCATACTTTTTACACATTGCAAAAAAGTTGTACGCCCTCCCGTCCTCAATATCACCGTGCGTGTACGAGATGGCGGGTGGGTCAATATCACCGTGCGTGAACGGGACGGCGGGTGGGTCAATATCACCGTGCGTGTTTCTCAAAATTGTCGACTTCTTTCCAAATATTCGACTTTTCTTGAAATTTTCGCCTTTTCTCAGGAAAATCTAGACTTGTCTGTCAGGAATGGTGAGTGTGAAATCGAGCCTCACTTGTTCATTGCAACGCACATTACGTCACTCCAAACTTCAGTATTACTACAACTATAAAAATAGCTCCAAAAACCGATAGCTTCCCCGTTAAGATATACCTAAATAAAAATATCAATAACGAGCAAATTAATAATAAGAGCAAATAATAATGCGGTGGTAGTAAATAAATGGCAAGCGGGCAGCAATGTTGGCCATATTGATGATATTTTATAGTAAAAAGGGCACTATTGTGTTAAAATGTAAGTTGACTTGATTAGAACTACAAATGACTGAAGCTAAATTATGTAACAATTACAAACTGTTTACGAAGAATGTTTTGTCAAAATTAAAGGACATATTTGTTAATTTCAAACGAATAGTCTTGCTGTTTTTTAAGCATAAATCTTAAATGTGTATTTCTTCCATGGCAATAAAAGAATAGTAAATGGTCAAAGTACTGTAGTGATTGGTTTGGATTCACAATATCCGAAATATAGGAATCCTCTATAGTTTTGAAGAAATTGATAGTATACAGTAACTTCTTAGTGTAATTAAAGACAAGGTAAATAGTTGATTTTTTAATTTTGGGTTTGGTAACTGGCAGGCCAGATCTCCTACGTTCTCTCTAGGGCACTGGCAACTGCAATCCATCTGGGAGGGTTACTGTATAACTGGAAGCCAGATCACCTGCGTTCTCTCTAGGGCACTGGCAACTGCAATCCATCTGGGAGGGTTACTGTATAACTGGCAAGCCAGATCACCTACGTTCTCTCTAGGGCACTGGTAACTGCAATCCATCTGGGAGGGTTACTGTATAACTGGCAGGCCAGATCACCTACGTTCTCTCTAGGGCACTGGCAACTGCAATCCATCTGGGAGGGTTACTGTATAACTGGCAGGCCAGATCACCTACGTTCTCTCTAGGGCACTGGCAACTGCAATCCATCTGGGAGGGTTACTGTATAACTGGCAGGCCAGATCACCTACGTTCTCTCTAGGGCACTGGTAACTGCAATCCATCTGGGAGGGTTACTGTATAACTGGCAGGCCACATCACCTGCGTTCTCTCTAGGGCACTGGCAACTGCAATCCATCTGGGAGGGTTCCTGTATAACTGGCAGGCCAGATCACCTGCGTTCTCTCTAGGGCACTGGCAACTGCAATCCATCTGGGAGGGTTACTGTATAACTGGCAAGCCAGATCACCTGCGTTCTCTCTAGGGCACTGGCAACTGCAATCCATCTGGAAGGGTTACTGTATAACTGTCAAGCCAGATCACCTGCGTTCTCTCTAGGGCACTGGCAACTGCAATCCATCTGGGAGGGTTACTGTATAACAGGCAAGTCAGATCACCTACGTTCTCTCTAGGGCACTGGCAACTGCAATCCATCTGGGAGGGTTACTGTATAACTGGCAGGCCAGATCACCTACGTTCTCTCTAGGGCACTGGCAACTGCAATCCATCTGGGAGGGTTACTGTATAACTGGCAGGCCAGATCTCCTGCGTTCTCTCTAGGGCACTGGCAACTGCAATCCATCTGGGAGGGTTACTGTATAACTGGCAGGCCAGATCACCTACGTTCTCTCTAGGGCACTGGCAACTGCAATCCATCTGGGAGGGTTACTGTATAACTGGCAGGCCAGATCTCCTGCGTTCTCTCTAGGGCACTGGCAACTGCAATCCATCTGGGAGGGTTACTGTATAACTGGCAAGCCAGATCACCTACGTTCTCTCTAGGGCACTGGCAACTGCAATCCATCTGGGAGGGTTACTGTATAACTGGCAAGCCAGATCACCTACGTTCTCTCTAGGGCACTGGCAACTGCAATCCATCTGGGAGGGTTACTGTATAACTGGCAAGCCAGATCACCTACGTTCTCTCTAGGGCACTGGCAACTGCAATCCATCTGGGAGGGTTACTGTATAACTGGCAGGCCAGATCTCCTGCGTTCTCTCTAGGGCACTGGCAACTGCAATCCATCTGGGAGGGTTACTGTATAACTGGCAAGCCAGATCACCTACGTTCTCTCTAGGGCACTGGCAACTGCAATCCATCTGGGAGGGTTACTGTATAACTGGCAAGCCAGATCACCTACGTTCTCTCTAGGGCACTGGCAACTGCAATCCATCTGGGAGGGTTACTGTATAACTGGCAAGCCAGATCACCTACGTTCTCTCTAGGGCACTGGCAACTGCAATCCATCTGGGAGGGTTACTGTATAACTGGCAAGCCAGATGACCTGCGTTCTCTCTAGGGCACTGGCAACTGCAATCCATCTGGGAGGGTTACTGTATAACTGGCAAGCCAGATCACCTACGTTCTCTCTAGGGCACTGGCAACTGCAATACATCTGGGAGGGTTACTGTATAACTGGCAAGCCAGATCACCTACGTTCTCTCTAGGGCACTGGCAACTGCAATCCATCTGGGAGGGTTACTGTATAACTGGCACTTAATTTCTATTTAGTTCAGGGCGAAGGACTTAAACATACTTATTTTAAAAATATATAAATATAAGAGGATCGATGATGTCACCCCTCATCTAGTTTTAAGAAGGATTCCTTCAATTCAGTTTTGACTCACAGCTAACGATCAGGTTCTTAATTGTTGTTATTATTATTGTATAACAGCCCTATTCATTCCACGGAAGCAACTATGAGGAAAAACATTCTTTAACAAAGTGTAAAAACAGCCATACGCATCAGTTTGAATAAGAATTATGTTAAGTAATCTTATACTGTATTCCTTTCTATTAAAATAAGAATACAAACATAGAATGTGAGGAAAGAGATATTCCACAAAAGAACCATTTCAGAAGCACTCCGCTGATTTATTCAAGACTTCTTGTTGCCTTATTTCCCTATTGACTATTTTTTTTTTCATTTTTCTTCAAATGACATGACCTTATGTAAGGAAAATCTATAGATAATACGGTGGTTTGTTTAGAGTGGAGTGTATTATTGAAAGTGGACATTTACTAAGTAGAGTTAGTACTATAAACACCACAGTAGATTTAATATAATCAATTTTATTATCATGAGGTGCAAAATTATCAGTACTAATTCACCACTCTTGCATGAATATTACTCATTGGTTTTATCATCTTATATGCCTTAACTCTTTTTTTATCGTCATTTGTATTATGTATTTCATCAGTTTCTCATACAATTTCCCAAGATATTTTTTCCTAGGAAGTCTGTTTTGAGAAATACTCTAGATGGGTTTTCTTTGTGTTCTTTATGTTTTCTTTATTGTAAAAATAAATGGTTCACAACGTATTTACAACATTTATTACATTACTAATATAAATGTTAGTAATACATATTAGTATGTATTACCCTTGATTACATACACTTACAATAAATATTCTATCTAGTGTAAACCGCACCAAAATAGTCCGATGACATTTTAGGCAGTGTTGCCATATCGTTGCTGAGAACCAACCAACCACATGTATCATCTATGACAAGTATGCTTATGTTCAATACTGTTAGTTTGATTGGCATTTTGTTTACAAAACAACTGTATGCTACTATTTAATACCTTTAAAAGGTAGTAGTAAAATAACTATAGTATATGTTAATCCTGTAATTTTATTCAGCATTATATTAATTTAAATATATAATGCTATTAAATATTGTTTATCAAGTGAAATAGCTGTTTTATTCGTAATTATATCACTAAGTATACATAACCAACACATCTGCATTTATTTATAACAAGTTATGGTGTTTATTTACCGCAACATATGTTTATACAAATCATCAATATTTTCAACGAATTTATATTTGACAACATTGCTGGGCGAGAAGTGAGGAGGAGGGGTTCACATGCAACAGCTATCATCGGACTATTTTGGTGGCTATATAGGAATATATGTGCCTGCAATTTTGTTAATTAGTGAGGCCCGCAACCACAACTTGTTTAAACTGCATATCATTTACATGGGGACTACACTTGCGCTCCACAATAGGCCACAAAAACAGGTGACATTTTGAGACTCAAAATTAAACATTGGATGGGATATCTATTTGTATATAAAAGCAATGGTATTGCCACAGTATCAAACACACTGTAGAGACACTCCATCCACAAGTTATGTTAGCGCTCCTTGAGGCAGGAGATGAGAAACGCGTATTTTTTGCACTATTTACATTCACATATGTTATTAGTAAATGTCAAATAACGTATGTCTATAATATTTTCTATTGTTATCATTCCACTTCTTTCGAAGACACAACGCTAATGTGGTGTATAGTCCGAATGAAATAACTTTGGTACTACTGGAACGCATGGATTTAAATAGTCTTATAGCTAACTATCCTGACATAACTTTGGTACTACTGGAACGCATGGATTTAAATAGTCTTATAGCTAACTATCGTGACATAACTTTGGTACTACTGGAACGCATGGATTTAAATAGTCCTATAGCTAACTATCGTGACATAACTTTGGTACTACTGGAACGCATGGATTTAAATAGCCTTATAGCTAACTATCCTGACATAACTTTGGTACTACTGGAACGCATGGATTTAAATAGTCTTATAGCTAACTATCCTGACATAACTTTGGTACTACTGGAACGCATGGATTTAAATAGTCTTATAGCTAACTATCCTGACATAACTTTCAATGAACTGGAATTGAATGTATCTTGTATGAACTTAGTAACTCTAGACGAGGCTACTGCGTCTGCAAAACAGGATCAATCAAATAGGAAACTTCAGATGGAGAATACAGCCCTTGAAGTTAGGATCGAACAGGAAATTCAACAAAGGCGTTTGGACTTAAACGAATCTTTTAATACTCAAGAAAGCTTATTACAAGAAAAGGACACAGTTTTTAAAGAGTACACTGATATATCTTGTAAACTAGGTACACTTAAGACTAAGTTAAAACATTTGACAGATGAATGTATGACCCTTAATACAAATAGTAATATCAGACAAAGATACTGTTATTACTAGTTTAAATGATAGCTTAAATTAGTGCCAAAAACACAACTTGGATCTACTCACTACAGTGGAGTTTTTAAAAAGTCAGCTTCAGGAAGTCCAGGCTAAGTCATGGCTTAATAGCAGGTGGCTATACGATAACATTGTTGATAGTTATTTTGAGTCTTTCTCTGAGAACAATAGCAACACTTTAAATAAAACATTGTTTCTTGGGCCTACCGTTTCCCAGCTTGTAAAGCATTGTAGTTATGAGAATATAAAAGTACAATTAGACTCTATTTAATTTTTTTTTTTCTTCTGATTATGCATTTCTATGTGTTAATAACAACCCTATAAAACTTACAGATGATGCAGGGCAACATTGGAGCCTCTTGTTTGTGGACATTAGTCTAAAAAGAGTGTTTCACTTAGATTCTCTTGCTGGTTATAATAATCAACATGCTAGATTAATTACAACGAAATTTAATTTTAGCGAGAATAGCTTTGTAGAGGTAGGTTGTACCCAACAAAAAACCAATCACGAGTGTGGGCTCAATGTATTAGTTAATACCAAACTCATTTATGAAGGTTATTGTAAGAGGGCTGAACTGTCCAGAGTATCTTTTCTTGAGCGCTATCAAAAGTTCCATTCTGAACCCCTCGAACAGTCTGTAGACGAAATCAGCAATGTGGGGTTGAAGGACCCATCCAGGCTTTGAACGTAATGTTGATCATAGTTCAAGTACTAGTATTAATACATTAGTTCAAGTCAACCTGGCCCCATAGTTGATACTAATGAGATTGCCTACGGGGACTAGATTAGTATAAAAAAAAAAAAGTGGGAAAAAGTTAAGTCTAAAAACAAAAGTAATAAAAGAAATATGGCAAACAATTCCTGTATAAAGAGAAAATATAAAAATAATTCTGATCTTGTTGACAAATTAAAAAATACTGAATGGGAAATATGTATTGTGTCTTAGAAATTGAAGAGTACTGTAAACCTAGCAATAATGTAGTTATAAGAAATGGTTCTGGTTAATGGAAAGCGGAAGACCGCAATGCGTAATTTTTAGGTCAAGAGGCTTAGCATTACGGTCCTAGAATTTATATATCATGAAAAAATATATAATTATTGTAATATTTTTCATAATTGTGATTTTTAAATTTATTTTTTATGATTATGTATATTTTGTATGATTGTATCATATATGAATTAATTGACTAACATGTTGTATTGTGTCAATAAAGAAATTTAATTGAATTGAATTATTAGATGAGAAATTACTGGCGAGAAGCAAACGTCTTTCCTTAGAAAGCCCTGTATATTTTGTAAATAATAATAGGCTACTCTGAATGTATCATATAATGCTAGTAATGTAAATATATCTCCTGTAGTGTGAACAAGTAAGTCAATGGAGGGTGCTCATTCTTGCCTACTCCAATGGATGAGGTATTGTTGATTGGCGATTGTCTGTTGAGGCATTCTGAGAGGAGATGTACGAGTATGGGTGGGTGGGTCAATACCACTGTACGTGTATGGGTGGACGGGTGGGTCAATACCACTGTACGTGTATGAATGGGCCAGAGGGTCAATACCACTGTACGTGTATGGGTGGGTGGGTGGGTCAATACCACTGCACTTGTATGGGTGGGCGGGTGGGTCAATACCACTGTACGTGTATGGGTGGGTGGGTGGGTGAATACCACTGTACGTGTATGGGCGGGTGAATACCACTGTACGTGTATGGGCCGGCGGGTGGGTCAATACCACTGTACGTGTATGGGCAGGCAGGTGGGTCAGTACCACTGTGCGTGTATGGGTGGGCGGGTTGGTCAATAGCAACTATTCTTGTATGGGTGGGTGGGTGGCTCAATACTAATGTCTTTGTATGAGTGGGTGGGTGGGAATTTCTACGCTTCACTTCATTATTTAATTTTGACTCCAGTTGTTTGTGGAAAAACCATGAGCACAGTAAATAGTGTTTAATTTTAATTCTTCTAAATTTAATTCTAATTTTAATTTTAATTCTTATAAACTAACATACAAATATATCTTGATAGTTAATTTTGAATAGTTGAATCGTAGATGTCAAGGGATGTGTTATGTTAAAAATGTGATTATTTGGAGCAACTGCTACGTGTAGGAGTGGAGACATCGTAAACTGTAGTAATCCTATGATATAATGACATTTTTCCTAAATTTCCCTATAGACCATTTAACACATAAATATCACCTTACAGATTTAACTTGGTAGCAACTCAACATGATTGAAATATTGGATCAAAATATTAACCCAGGTGCCAAAATATCGCAAACAAAGAAAAAGGCTTGAATCTTATGTAGATGCTCAGCCTGGCATTATCTACTTGCTAGTAGGAACCAACGATCTTGTTCAAGGCTATAACGGGGGTCCCGGCTATAACGGCGGCTGGGGGAAGCGGACAGCACTGCACAGCATGGCTGATCTGCTGTGTACAGCCAGAAAGAGGTTCCCAGTTTCCAGGATCGTGGTCAATAGCATCATTCGTCGAAGAAACATTAACAAAGTAGCCTTGATGCGTTTCCATTGCCAACTGGATAGTATGTGCAATAACTTTGGAGTTCATTATGCAGACATCTCAGTAAACTTGGCAATTCTTTGTTGGAAGATTTCATATTTTATGATATCAGCCAGGTAAATGGAAATCAGAAGTGTCTTGCACTTGTGAATGACTTGTCTCATATTAACCCCGATGGTTCTTCCTTACCTTCCATATCTCCTTCTCAGGCAGGTAATGTATTCAACAACTCGATTTCGTCAGTGGTTGCTTCCGAGGCTGAGTCTACTAGTGCTGGGTTTGTCACATCTCAGACTTTTTTAGGGATGACCAGCCTCGCCACGAACAAGGAGGGGCACTCGTGAGACACTAACAATGAGTTCAATGTATATGAAACAATTTAATGAAATAGAAATCTTGTAGTCTGAAAGTAAAATTGATGTACTTTGCGTTTGTGAACATTATCTTTTAAGTGAGGAGGCCCCTTAAAACCTACAACGTTTTTCAACATCGGTCAGTTGAAACTTGTTGTACATTACTGCAGGCAATCGTCCAGTGTTGTTGCTGCTGTGTACTCACGGGAAATCTTGCTGATAAGTGCAGGCCTTTGGATCTCATTAATTTTTCAGAGGACCTGGATGTCAAATTTTTCAGTGTCTTGTTGACTACCCTGTCCATAGCAGTCATAAATATGTATCGTTCCCCTAGTGGTAGTATACCTAGAGTTCTCTAACTGCTTGAACGATGCCTAGGCTTCTTCAAGAACTGACCGTAATATTAAACTACTTGATCCTTCAAACAGTTAATCTGCTAAGAACATTTAACATATATTGTATTATAGTTCAACCTACAAGAGGATCTGCATCTCTGGATACTTTCCTTACCAATTTGGACTGTTAGGAGTATAATGCCTCTGTTAGCGTGGACAGGGTGACTGACCATAAGCACAGAAACATTTTATTAGAATTATAAAGAAAAAATCTAAGTTTGATTCGTCAAGACCATTATTTAAGTTGTTAGAGATACTTCCTCTAAGAAGTATGTTTGTTTATAAAGTATTAAACATTTATTATCTAAGGAGTGGTAACCTACCACATAGAGATCATTATAGAAAAAAGCTCCGTACTGCAAGTAATGTCTTTGTGCCTCGTCCATTTATTACACATTTCACTAAAACATATGAATTCTTAGCGCCAAGGATGTTTAATACTCGTAACTTACCAGAAGACATCAGAAATCAAAAGACTAGAGCTTTATTAAAAAAAAACTGGGTAATTGGCTATTAACATTACAAGATATTGATATAATATTAAGTGTTTCAGGGCAATAGAAAGTAAACATGTACTATAAACATCTATGTGTTGCTGATTAAAAATAAGGTAAACTTTTACTACTATGTCCAATAACAGATTAACTTTTCTTTGTGTGATGCTTAACACTACAGAATATTATTAAATTCCTTTATAAAACACTTTTATTATCTAATACTGCGATAAATATACGTAATGTAATTGTGAGGTACAACATATATTCAATAATTCCATTATAAAGCATGTATTCATTTATTATTTATAACCGAACATAACACAAAGTCAGCCAAATTCTACTGCCATATATTAAGTATAAGTTTCTTGATTAGCATGTTACGTGTTGGTATATATCATATAAATTAACATGTACGTCTCACAACACTATAATGACTAGATGTTGAGTCAAATATTTATATGGTGATCGATTTCGTCCATCTATGTGGACATCTTCGGACCGACTGTCCACATAGTCGGTCCGAAGATGTCCACATAGATGGAAAATCTATCACCATATAAATATTTGACTCAAGATCTAGTCATTATAGTGTTGTGAGACGTACATGTTAATTTATATGATATATTAAGTATAATTTGTCAGCTGTAATTCCTCCAAACAGGCTAAGCCTTGGAGGTAATATTTTTTCCACGTTTCCTAGAATAATTGTTTTGATTTTCATGTTATAATGTTCATGTCCTATGTGATACACGTATATGTTCTTATTTTAGTTATTATATTGCATTGGTTGCTGTATTAGATTTAAGTGCTATTGTACAGATCAGCCTGAGTATACATTCATATAAGTGTCAGTGTGAGTCTGCATCTAGATGTGTATATATATATATATATATATATATATATATATATATATATATATATATAAAATATGTAGGTGTAGGCTACGTGTATACAATCAATTATATTGTTAAGAAAATACATTGTATATTTTATTTGTATGTATGAATGTATAAGAGTTTATGTATGTGTGTGTTAGAAATTAGAATTTGTACAACGTAGATATAAGTTTTCATGAATTATGTAGATATATGTTATAATGAGGACATACTAATCTGGGAAATTGTTATTGTTATTGTATTTATTATTTGTATATTCATATGTGGAAAAAATAAAATTTATTTATTATTATTATTATCCACTACTTTCCGTGTCATACTCAGATGTATGCCAAATATATCAGACTCCCAAAATCATATCTTTTAAGTTGTATAATAAGAATGCTGAAGCGAATGTTGTGAGTTTTCTGGAACAGAGTGTGCACACCTGATTTGACAAAATAAAAACATTACCAGCCAATTATGCACATATGAATTTCCATAATTACTTCAATCAAGCTTTTGAACATTTCTTTCCCATCAGGTTAAAAAAGTATCTGCTATGCAGTTAGTGTCTCGTAAAACATGTAAGGAAGGAAACATGTTAGTAACTGGTTTACTTCGGAACTCCCTAGACTTACTCTAGTTAATGACTTATTTTTAGTGTAAGGCCGGTATTGTCAAACCTACTGCAACCCACCCTCGTACAATAAAAACTCTAGGCCCATCGAGGGTGGGTACGAAGGCACCGGACTCAGGAGGAAACAGAACAAAAAATACAGGTTACGGTCAAAATTCAGTTTTATTTAAAAAGAATTTAACAAAAATAAACTAAAGGCTTGTTGCTCCTTTAAGTGTTAAGAAAAATTTTAGGCCTAGTAGAAAAATTATCAACCTTCACAAGTAAAAGATTATATAAAATATAAAAAAATGTAACATCTATAATCATATGACAAATAAAATCTAAAAAATACCAAAATAACTAACAAACACACATAAATAAATAGCGACAATATAAAAAACACAAAACAACTAAATAAATATATTAGTAACAAATTAAATTAATAAAACTAGATAACAAAAGAGGCACCAATAATGACCGGGCCCTCGGGAACGTAAATAAATAATTTGGAGACAGGCCAATTAGGAAAAGGAAAAAATAAAATAAAACAAAAGATTTCAGGTAATAATTTTACCGAAAACCTGCAGGGCAGCTCCTAATAGGTAAGACTAAATTAATTCTAGTTCCCGAGAACCAAGTTAACTAGAAAATAAATAAATAAAACCAGAAAAATATTTAAAATAAACAAATTAAATTAAAATCCATCCCAACGCCTCTCAGAACGATCCCCCCCCCCCCCGAATGTCCCAAAGTCCCCCCAAACCACAGTACAGTCGATCCCCAAAAAGCCAATAATATTGTTTTTATTTTCTTTTAATACATTTTTAGTTTTTTTTTTTTATACACAAAAGGTGGCCGAAAGAAGTGAAGAAAATATTGGAATGATTTCACCTGCATGCTGAAGTCATCTCCCGGCAGAGATAGTCAACAGGGCAGCGAGGAAGGGAGGAATAGGTGGCTGCTCCCTCTGGGCCGCAAAGAAGGCCAAAAGGACGGCCCAGCTCGTAGGTCCTCCTCTAGGTTTCCAAGCGACATCAAGTTGGAAGGCAATGCAGGTGACGATCCATCTCCCCTCCCGGACCTTGGAACCAAAAGCCAAAAATTTCCTTAGCTGGACAAGAAGACGTTAGCTGCACAAGCAAAAAATTAAAACAAAGAGACAGGCAAACACGAATAGGAAACACGAACGAAGAAAAGAAACACAGACACACAAACCAAAACCAACAAAGAGTAAGGCGGCTATTCGAAACGTCACGACTCTGTGCTACGGTACACAACTTTAAATCCTTAGAGGTGAATATCGTAAAAAAATTAAAATTGCCAAGATCAATGCTAATGCCTCTCATATATTAGGGGCTCCCAATCCCTGTAAGGCGGCCTGGAACTTAATAAACCAAAATAGGCCTCAACCTAAATCCAGTAGGTACTGTAAATCCTACTTTTGCATCCCCTGTCAAATACACCTTCTTTTGAATGAAAGTGTGTTTCTGTGCAGGATTTAGTCAGTGTAGTAATAGGGTTTAAGCAGTCAAATAGTAGGGATGTTTATAGGATGACCCTAATCTTTTGAAACGTATGATAAGGGTACTGGCTCCTTTACTGGCTCATTTGGTAAATGTGTTTTTCTGGCAGGCTGCTTCCCAAATGCTCTTAAACTGTCTCGAACAGTGCCACTGTATAATAAAAAGGGGAAAAAATATAATTTAGCTAGCAATATCGTTGATCCCTGTATTCTCGAAGATGTCTGAGGGCGTAATGTTTGCACAACTGTACGTCCATCTTGATTGAAGCACACAACCTTCTAGTACTTGGGCAGTTTGGCTACAGGAAGGTCAAGTCGACAACTTTAGCTATAGATTTCTTAGTGCAATTAATAATTGACGCTTTTGAGTAAGAAATGTCGAAATCCATAATTTTATGTGATTTTTCCCGGGCGTTTGAATGTGTTTTAAACGAAATCCTGCTCATCAGATAGTAAGTTGGAACAATAGCATGTCAAGTTCGATCGCTGTAAGGCATGGAGTCCCTCAGGCTCCATTTTGGGACCCTTGCTCTTTTTGTGACCATAAATGACATCTATTGGCAACTGGATGGTAAATGTTTGCTTCATGCCGACGACATATCTCTTATATCTTGTAAGAATAGTCGTGAGCAGGCTGAGCTAGCTATAAATGCACTTTATGATGTAGCCTCTCAATGGTTTATTGATAATAGGTTAGCAGTTAATAATGAAAAATCTCAGAACATAACACATTTAGCCTTTGTATAACCCTTGCTCTCTCTACCCATGAATCCGTAAATCCTTGGTATTATACTTGACCCGTGTCTTAGTTGGCTGGACCATATTAACCAACTATGCACCAAACTTTGCAGGGTCCTATACCTTCTTAGCTGCCTAAGAGAACAACTGCCTAAACATACCTTGAGATTGGCCTTCTTTGCTTTTTTCCATCCTATGTGTTCTATGAATTGATTCTCTGGGGCCTCTCACCCAAGATCCATAAAATCTTGCTACTGCGAAAAATTCTACTAGGATTCTATGCCATGCTCAGTATATAGATCTCTGTAGACCAATATTTAAGGAGAAGAACGTTCTTACTGTAGTCAATTCGCATATATTTCAATGTATTCTTAGGATTAAAGACAATCTGAATGATTTTATTGTAACTAGTTCAGTACATAATCATGATACTAGTTCAGTACAAAACTTGTAATACCCAGGTCAAGGACAGATAAAAGAGACAAGTCTTCTCCTGTTTCAGGGATACGTTTTTTTAATCGCTTACCTTGTGAATAAGAAACCTGGAAAAGAAAAGTTTTAAAAACATCACCATGTCTTGACTAGTACAAAATCCAATGGACAAGATTGATGAATTTTTTGACCTATTGGTTTGATAATGTAAGCCGCTTCTGCTTACTTGTGCATGTACTTGCTTGAAATGCTGTTTTGTTTTTTTTTTCTTCTTCTATTTTTTATTTGTACTTGGAGATAGCATGCAAGTAGTTTTGCTGCATGGTTTTATTTTTCTGTTTTTTTCTGTTTGTGCATGGCTTAGAATTAGTGACCGTTGTATATAGCTTGTATATTACTGGCATGTAGCCTGTAAACTCTTAGCTGTAGTACTGACGTAACCTGTAATAATTTGATATTGTTGATTGGTTCAATAAATGCATTGCATCATTGTAACGGCCACGCACCGCTTGTCTGAAATGACAAAACCCACCCCATACACGTAGAATACCCACTCACCCACCCATACATATGCAGTGATAATGACCCACCCACCCATCCATATAAACACAGTGATAATGACCCACTCATACACGTACAGTGGTAATGTGAGTTTATATTAGTATGTCAGTAATACCACTGTATACAACACCCAGTAGCGACACTCTCATTGCAGTGCTGTGGAGCTAGCGTTCCTAATGACAGCAGCATACAACTATAGTTCGAATAAAATAACTATGGTACTGGCGGAACGGCCACGCACCACTGGTCTGAAATGACAACACTCTGAGTTTTAATTTGCTGTCAAACTTAAAATAAGTAAGCAATAATTTTCAAACTAATGGTATAGTGGCCGCCATGTTATATTCTTTAAAAAAATTATGCTGGAGATTTTGCATCAACTAATTTGCTTTTTATAGTGAAATTTGTGTTTAAGAACACATTTTATGAGTGAAATTGGGCGTGAGTCGTCTTTAACCTGCCACTGGAACGAGAATAATGATAATAAAATAATTTATTGTAGATGGATGACAGTTTGATTCATTGTGATTAGTTTGGTAAAGGACTTATTTAATAATTCAAACAAGCTAATGAGAAATTTATCTTTTTTGTAAACCCTTGCAAACTCGGTAACGACAAACACTAGACAAAATTTCTTTGGACAAACATTAACTATTTTATTTATGTATTACCAAATTAATAATGTGGCATAATAAAATACAAAGAAAAATAATGAAGAGTTGATGAAATAAACTCATAATTCGTTTACATTCAGGCTGTGTCGGACGCGTAAGGTACACTCTGATCAAGGGAAAGTGTAGACCGGATATTCAGCCTAGCGTAAAATAATCTTAATAATAATAGATCGACGATATTTCCACATAATAAATATTTCTTGAGTAAGAAATAAGGTGATTTTTTAAAGAATATAAAACGGTGCACTCTATACAATTAGTTTGAAAATGATTGCTTACTTATTTTAAGTTTGACAGCAAATTAAAACTCAGAGTGTTGTCATTTCAGACCAGTGGTGCGTGGCCGTTCCGCCAGTACCATAGTTATTTTATTCGAACTATAGTTGTATGCTGCTGTCATTAGGAACGCTAGCTCCACAGCACTGCAATGAGAGTGTCGCTACTGGGTGTTTTATACAGTGGTATTACTGACATACTCATATAAACCCACATTACCACTGTACGTGTATGGTGGGTGAGTGGGTATTCTGCGTGTATCTTCATTAACACTGTACATCTACATAATTATGTACAATTATGTTTGTATGTATGTTTGTTCGTGTACAAGATATTTTTTGTTTACTTTAGTATACATTAGTAAAAATAAACTTATTTATTATTTAATGTTCAGTTATGTTGTTTAATTTTTGAAGAAAACTATTTAGTTAATTTTATTAAAATTTTAATTATTATGTTAATCTTTTTATAATTTACTTGATATCCAATTAAAAAGGGTAATTCATTTTATTTTACATATTCTTGTCAATGCCTGTACATTTGTTTAAGTTTATTAGTTTCTGGAGCCAAACACAATGGTGTCGCTTGATTGGTTGCATGTGTTGTATTGTGATGTATTCGAGTGTATGTTTGTGTGTGTGTTGTGTTTGTATTCCGCCGTTGACTGCAGTGTCCGTGTCTCTCCCCTTCCCGTGCCCGTTGGGTCTTGCATTGTTGCAGTCTGATAAGGCTAGCCCTGACCAGCGTAACAATGTCCCGCCTTCCGCAATACAAAACCTCTGCCAAACTCTAGCACCTTAATCTAACTTCATGAAGGCAGCTCACATTAATGTACAATCACTATTTTGTCATATTGATGAATTTCGTACAAATTATTTTTTCAACAAAATATTTGTGACATTATTTTAATATCTGAATCATGGCTGAAACCAAATTTTAATGACACGGCTGTTGAGTTACCAGGCTATACCTTATATCGGAATGACAGACTATACAAAGGTGGTGGTGGGGTTGCTGCTTTCATTAACTCTAATCTAAATGCTACTGTTTTGCAACTTTCTGACACCTCCTTAGCAGCTCGACCTGAATTTATGTTCTTTGAAGTTCGTGTCACTGGAACACTTATGTTAGTTGGTGTGTGTTATAGAGAACCTGGCCTGGGATTTCTCGACAAATTTGAACATGTCCTACTAGATTTAATGGTTCGGTACAGTCATGTCATTATCATAGGTGACTTTAACTCTAACTTACTAGGACCAGCTACTCACGACCAGACGTATTTGACGACTTTGTCCCACTCTTGTGGTTTGACTATATTACCATTACAGGCCACCCACCACACTTCTACTTGTGATACCTGGCTGGACGTTATGGCTATCAGTGACTCAACCCATATCGTGCATCATGGGCAGCTCTCTGTTCCCGGCCTCCCAAAGCACGACCGTGTCTTCTGTGTCTACAGGCTGCTCCCTCCAAAACCTCATCCTCAAATAATTCGCTATAGGTATTATAAAGGCATTGACTTTTTAAAGTTTCATGAGGATGCTTTAAGAGTTCCCTGGGATGAAATTATCTCGGGTAATAATGTTGATAGAATTATCATTGAATTTAACAGAGCCATTTTCACATTATTTGATAAACACGCACCGATTACTACTAAACGGGTTACAAGGAAGCCGGCCCCTTGGATCACAGACCACATTCGGCAGCTGCAAAGACAGAGGGATTCTGCTTCCCGCAAGGCTAAACGGACCAAAATCCCTGATGATTGGTTTGCTTATAAAAGACTAAGAAATAAAGTTCATCAGCAGTTTCATAATGCAAAAATCCGTTTCTTCTATAACTCTTTGTCCAATAAAAAATCAAGTAAAACTATGTGGTCTAAAGTGAAACAACTTGGAATTAGTAAATCTACTCCAAATCATCCTATTTCTCTTAATCTAAATTTTATAAATGATTATTTTGTCAATATCCCTGTTGATGTGACCAGGGCTCAGGACTATTACAGGGAGCTCACTGCTGCTCCTCTGGTTGTCCCTTGCCGTCATCAGTTCTCTTTCACTGCTGTAACAGAGTCTGATGTGCTGAGGGCTGTCTTGAGACTTACAAGCAACGCAGTAGGTGCAGATAACATTCCAATTAAATTGATCAAAGATTCACTTTCAGTTACACTTCCAGTAATTACATCAATCTTTAACAAGTCTTTAAGTCTATTAGTTTTCCCGGCTACCTGGAAAACGCCATTGTACGTCCTTTGCAGAAAAATATTTCACCCACAACCCCTCCTGACTACATCAATACATCAGTATTCTTCCCACCCTGCCTTGAAAGAATTGTCCATAGTCAAATGTCCTCTTACATGGAACATAACAATATACTGTCAAATATTCAATCTGGCTTCCGACCTCAGCACAGCACCACAAGTGCCCTTCTCAAAATAAGCGAGGACATTCGATCTGCAATGGATAAAAGACAGGGAACTGTTTTAACACTCTTTGATTTCTCAAAGGCATTTGATTGCGTATATCACCCACTCCTTTTTAAACTCAAGGCTGTTGGTTTCTCGTAGAGTTGCGTCGGTTGGGTTGAGTCTTATTTGTCGAAACGCCGTCAGTGTGTGAAGACGTACAACGATGAGTCCTGCTGGAGGCCTGTCACCCGAGGGGTGCCTCAGGGCTCTTGTTTTAGGTCCATTGCTGTTTTCACTGTACATTAACGATGTAACTACTGTCATACAACACTCATATTGCCACTTATACGCCGACGATCTACAGATTTATTAACACTTTCCCATTACCAACTTTCAAAATACTGTAAATGATACTAAGATCGACATTACTTCTATTATTTCTTGGGCTCACAGACATGGTTAACGAAAGCAAGACTCAGATTATCGTTATTGGATCTTCTAGACTTATACCTAAAATTGACTTGACAACTACCCCTAAGTTGAAGATAATGGACCACTATCTTGATTACAGTGATAAAGTGAAGAATTTAGGACTGTTGATAAACAGGAGTTTGGGTTGGAAGGATCAGATCGTTGAGACTTGTAACAAAGTGATCTCTGGAATTCACAGTCTTAAACGATTTGCTTCTTATTTACCTCTTGACATGAAGTTATTTTAGTTAGCACTCTGATTTTCCCATACTTTAACTACTGTGAAATTGTGATGGGTGACGTACCCGTTGAACTCTCTGATAAATTGCAGCGTGCACAGAATTATTGTATTCGTTTCATCTTCAATTTAAGGCGTGATGCTCATGTCTCACTCTTCTTCAATCATTTATCTCTCCTTAAACTTAAGGAGCTCCGAAAGTATCACGTTCTTTCTTTCCTGCACGCTGTATTAAAAACTGGTTCACCTAGGTACAAATTTGATCGTTTTAAGTTTCTTTCCCAGACTAATTCTCATTCCACTCGATATGGATCTTCTAAGCTGTCTATTCCCCATCATAACTCAATGTTTCTCAATAAATCATTTATGGTTTCAGTCTGTCATTCATGGAATTCCCTTACTGACAGCTTGAGAAATATGGATGATAGCGTTGGTTTAAAGGCTGACTTGAAGGACCTACTTTTGCGGACCTCGCAGGAGTGATGGGGGTGTGGGGGCACTGTTTTCATGGTGGATTACCTGAGCGAATGAGTCTGTGAGAATGTAATTTATTATATTAATTTGTAAGTAAATTAAATTATTGTAACTATTTAATTGTATTAGTTGCATGTTTATAATTTTTCAGTTTTTTGTTGTCTTTCATTAGTATTTTACGCTTTGTAAATTAAGTTTTGTTTGAATTTTAGTTTTAGTTTGAAATTATATTTTATTTTCTTTGTATAGTTTTACACAAGGTTGAGTGGAAGAGAGGACTTCGTAGTCCTAACTCCACCTTCAAATAAAGACATTCATTCATTCATCTATGGGTGGGCGAGAGGGTACCGTGGGTACTGTACGTGTATGGGTGGGCGAGTGGGTACCGTGGATACTGTACGTGTATTAAATCAAATACTATGTGTTTACTTGGTTGGACAAGGACTTGGAATTTCCTTAACCAAGTATACACTTATCATGTTAAGGAATGAAATTTTCCAAAACCATTAGTAAATCCTTTTATATATGCATATAAAATACATGAAGCCTTATTTGTCAAAGCAACTAACTGCTCTCTTATTTCTTAACCAATTTCAACGGTTGTATCAAAACATTTGCCTCTTTTCGTAGTTGTGCATCAAGATCTTAATTCATAATATGTTCACACTGAAGGATATGGGAAGTCCTCAAAGTACGTTTTTCGGCCATTAGAATAACATGGAGGGAGATTTAAATAAGTTTTAAAGTAACAGCTGTTCAAATGTAAATAATGCTTTTTAAAAAGTTATAACAGCCATTGCAATGTAATAAATGGTGTTTGTAATGTCGAGGAGGTTAGACCTTTCATAACGTTACATCAGGGAAGTTTGTAACATTACGGTGGTTTTATTCACGTTCAATTGAAGGGCTCCACTCTAAAGGTTTTAATGGTAATCTAATGTGGTCCTATTATTAATTTAATCAGCTGTTAAACAAATGAAATAGGCTAAGTAATAAATATCATTAGGTGTTAATAATAAGTAGATACGTAAGTAATGTGAGTGAGATAAAGTAAATAAATGTTTAATACTGTGATTTTACAATACATAACTTACTATTATTTGCAGTCAACAGTCACTGGCCGAGAGCGAAGTCCGAGGTGTAACGAGCGCAGCGAATAGTGGGGTTAGAATATATTTGTCTAAGTAAAGTCTAGTTTCATGCGGTGTGTTTATTGCCAGTCATCCATAGGCCTGTGGTTCGGTGAAAGGTAAATTACTATTATAATACATGTTATTAGTATTATTTGGTTGCTTTTTAAAATTACATTAAATAACAATCCATTAAAAATCTGAGAAAAGGTAACTTTATAATCACCTTTCTTTCATAGATAGGAAAACGGTTTTGCTATTCTAACAAATTTAACTTTAAGAATGTGGATGTCTGCTCCAGAAGAATTTGTCAGTATAGAATGTCAATATGTCATTGAAATGTCCTTAACTGAAATATTTTTATATTTCAAAAGTGAAACGTAACAATCTTAAGAAAAATCCTTGACATGATATTATCATATTTTTATTAGGTGAACGAGATGGTAGCTACCATAGCTGAGATATCTCAAATTTGTGACAGTCCAGCAACCAGACTTGTTACTCGTTTGTAACTACACAAGAGGTAAGTACAGCCTAACAATTTGCTGTGGTCGTGAACAACATCACCCTTATCTTACTTTTAAAAGACATTAAAAAAAGCTGCAGAGCAAATTACTACATCTTACTGTCGGGGAGCCAACGTACACGTTCTGCGTACTACTGCTTTGTCACTGGTTTATTCAGCTGCTGAATACAGTGCTCCCGAATGGATAAATAGCACATACACAAAAGCAATTGATGTTCAACTTAATAAGGTCACATAGCCTTAAGTGGCACTCTTAAGGCGACTTAATTTTCTTTGCTACCGCTGCTGTACAATATAGCCCCTCCAGATATGAGATGACAGATGAATTCAATACCGCTTAAAGAATTCAATAAGATCTTGAATGCCCTGCTCCAATACACAAGATCTCCCACATCAGAACGGTCGCTTAAAATCTTGAAACCATCCTCTACTTACTGCTTTCCAGTTGAGCAGATCTAATTTCTCGCCCAATACTAGCTGGGCCATAGCGTGGAATTTTGTTGATTAACAAAATAAGTTTCTTATTAACGATCCGTCAATACCTGTAGGTGGGATGATCCTCCCTGTTGAAGCGGTTACGAACTGGCGTGGGCAGATATAACTAATGCAAGGGGATGAATCTGGATCAGTCATGTGATTGAGTGGAGTCCATCCAAACAATGCATCAGATAGTTATAGAGTTCCCTCTGCGTTTTTTACGAAGGCAATCCCTAGCATGAATGAATCCAGTGAGTACAGAATATAAATATAGAGTCCTCAGGTGACCGCGTTTGAAGCGGGATATGGCCAATATGGCAGCGCGAGATCTGTGTTGACGCTTTCTCACTGCGCCGCGTCGGGCCAGTGGGGCTACTGCGGGAGAGCAGAATGCTCTCTCGGGGCTCGTTTCGTAGCTCCTTTTAAGGAAATTTTAAAGCGTTTCTAGAGGAATAGAACTGCTCAATGTTTTTTAGTTTAGTCTTAAATATCTTAGTGTTGTAATTAAAGTTGTTTAAATTATTTTATTTTTTGGATGCTTTGGTGCTTTCCTTATAGCTGTAGTAACAGGAAGAATGGCGTGGGGATTTTTCTCCATAGGTAAGAACAACTTATTTATAAATGGTAAAATGTTCATTTATTAATAATTTTTGTATTTTGTATGTTTATGCAGAGAAAAGGATTTCTAAATTTAAAAGTATTACATTCAAGATTTGAAGTTTGGAGTTATTGGTTCATTACTAATTGGCATTACGGGGCACAGACCCAAAAACCTTAATTATCCTGGAGGTCGCTGTGTCGACAATCTGTTATGTAATTGAGCTTCCCCCTCCTAAAACATTGTCACATTTTTGCAGAAGATAAAATTTGGACAGCTTCATTCGTTATTACAACAAGTGATAGATGAGGAAATAAAGTAACTCAAACATATTGCTATAGTACAAAAGAGTATAAATAGTCTGTTTTTATCTTCAATTGAAGATGTGTAAGTTAATTTAGAAAATAAATTATCATTGCGTACATAGCATTAAAATAATATAAGCTCGTTGTATTTTACTAGATTGTGTTTAGATAATGGAACTAAGATTTATTACTATTTAACTTTTTAGACATATGATAATATCATTTCGAGGGACACACTGAGCAAGAAGTGAACAATACTCACAAAACGTATTTAATGAAATCGGTTTGCCATAGTTACTTCTCCATTAGGCTAAAGCACTATACCAAAAGTGTTAATGAGGGATTATTCAAATCTATATAATTTATTTAAATCAAATAAATTATAAAAATTAAACTAACTAATTATAAAAACAAATTTTAAATAAAACTATTTTGTTTTGAGGTCAGTAAGTAAATATGTTGACTCTTTATAAACCTTATATTTGAGCGTTAAATAAACGTCTTATCACATATGTCATGACGATAAATGCCAGATAATTTGTGAAACAATAAATTCCTCATGCTATAAAAAATAGTGTTAAGAGAAGTGAATCAATGGTGTAATCCATTTAATGAGAACTTTTTTTAAAGTAGCCGTTCACTTCTGAGAAATCTGACGTTTTATTATTGGTAAATAACGACTACAAAATATAATATATGATTTTACCTTTACATCATTTTTATATCATAAAACAGAAGTTAGAAATATAAATGTGGTATGTATTATATACACTGTGGAGCAAATGTGCACGGTTTAATAACAGTGCAGTGATTAATTGATTAAAATACAATTAAATTAAATTATTTTTATTGTTTATTAATCATGAATTAATTATAATGTCATGTATTTGTTGAAATTCACAGTAAAAATTAGTTAAAAAAATAAAATGTCAACTTGTACAATATTGTTTAAATATACCTCCGAAACATTTGATACATTAGGTTAACATTTAAGACTCTTAACCAATTAAGATTAGCATTTAAATTAAACAAGAACGATTCGTAAATATTAAAAAGCCATATTATTATAACTAAATGATCTCTGTACACCATTAGCGCTCATTACAGTATGTACTCACTGAGACCTGGGGCACGGCAGGGACTGCTGATACGTTGACGCTTTGCTGCAATAATCTCGGGTGGATCAACAACATGCACTCTTATAATTTTTTTTAAAATTTAATATCTCCCCTACAACTTTGCCGCTGCTCAAACTTCTCTGACCAAACAATAAAACAGTTAACAGCCTACTAACTTTGTCTTGTCAAAATGAAAATGGTCATAATTCTTTTGATGTTTACTTATTAATTATAAGTGTGTAACGCCTCTTTAATTAGTTTTTCACTTGAAAGTGTCCAGACCAGCTGTACTGTTAACGTGTTAAGTTTGAACATTTTAGCTCCCCAATAAGTGTGTTAAATGTTGGTGTTATTGCCGGGAGAACATAATAATAATAATAACACTTTTATTGCATTACGACAATTATAAACATTGTATTGTAAAAGTCACATTTTTTTTATAATTTGCCATCCATTCTAACAATTCACCCTTTCAAACATACATATATTGACAGACACCCAAATTCCCACTCATCGCCAATTGAACCTCATCAACTTCACTTGTGTTATAATGTTATTTATTTCCCCCCTCTTAGTTATGTGCAAAGAATTCGTCTATACTATAAAATGCTTGCTTTGAAAGAAACTTCTTGAGACGACTCTTGAACGCCTTGGGTGTTGTAGCACTTTTGATAAATTCTGGTAACCTGTTGACTATACGAACGCCCATCTGTGAAGGCAGGCGTTCATAGACTACCGTTCTATGTCGACCAGTTCGGTAGTTGTCCCTGCCTCTAGTGTTGTATGTATGTATATCTCTGCCTCTTGTGATAGTAGTCTTGTACCTACCATATGTAGCAGTTTCAAGAATGTAGAGGCAAGGTAATGTCAACAGATTTAACTCTTTGAATTTTGGTCTGCACGACTGTCTGAAATTCAATTTTAGGATGATTCTAACTGCCATTTTTTGAATTCTAAATATTCTGTCAAAGTTAGTGTTGGAACATCTTCCCCATAGCACTAATCCATAGGTAATATGAGGGTAGATCAAACCGTAATAAGCCGTAATCAGTAACTGAGTTGGGCAGAATTTAGCTAAATTTCTCAAAGCATAAATGCCTGATGATAACTTCTTACACAAATTTTCGACGTGGACATTCCAAGTCAGCCCTCGATCTAGGTGCATTCCTAAGAATTTAGTTGAATTGTTGTCTTTAATTTCAGTTTCATTTATTATGACCGTCGGACCTCCTTCCGAGTCCGACGCCCGCAAACAAAACTGCATACATGCTGATTTTTCTGGATCGATATTAAGATTGAGTTGTTGGAAGTGCTGAATGCAATTATTTATTTCAACAAAAGCCCGCACTTCCAATTGCTCATTTGGATTTTCTGAGAAAAAGACAGCCGTGTCATCAGCGTACTGCACGAGTGACCCATGCTGCAGTGATGAACCAATTTTGTTTACATAGATCAAAAATAGGAGAAGGCTAAGAATTGATCCTTGCGGGACTCCATACTTTAGGTTTTTAGATCCGGACCGTATTTCATATATTTGAACAATTTGTGATCTATTATTAAGATATGACTCAAGCCACTCGAGTGGAATTCTGCAGATTCCGTGACCATGAATTTTCTTAAGAAGAATTGTGTGGTCAACACAGTCAAAGGCCTTGGAGAGGTCCAGAAACACACTAAGTGTGGCCTTTCTATTCTCCAAGCTCTCTACAATTTTCTCAACCAAATTCACGACTGCATCGATTGTTGATCGACCCTTTCTGAATCCAAATTGATCCTTCGAAATGAGATTGTATTTTTCTGAGAAGCTTACCATACGGGCTAAGTATAGCTTCTCAACAACTTTACTTATTATTGGAAAAATTGAAACAGGTCGGTAATTTTGAATTGATGCTGGATCCCCTTTTTCGAAAATAGGCGTCCTTTGCAGTTTTTAATATGGAAGGGAAATTTTCTGTTGAAAAAGAGAGATTTATCAGATGTTCCAGAGGTTTATAAATATGGGTTGAGCATTTATTTGAAGCCATGTAGACATGAAATTCACATCACTTGACTTTTTAGGTGCCAGTTCTCTAATTACTTTCTCAATCTCCTCTTCCGTAACTGGGGCCAATACCATAGAGGCTGCTGGACTCCGTCTTAAGGGGACAGGAGTCTGGCCTCTCTGAGTGCGGTCCCTGACTAATTCCTGTCGAAGAAAAGAAGGAATTGAACTCTTCCGAAATTCTTTGGCCATCACAAATATGTTCATTACAAATTTCAAGTTGGATTTGTTTGTCTTTTCGTGAAACTTTATTATCAATAATCGACCAGGCGGTTTTTGAAATATTTTTTGAAGATATAATGGCTTTATTGACATCGTAGGCTTTTGCCGCACTTTTTTATACACTTTTTTATAGTTATTAAAAAAGATTTTGAAATTCAAATTTGTTGTGTCATGTGATATTTTTGAATACAATTTTATTCTTTCCCTTGAAATGAGTATACCTTTGGTGATCCATTTACATTTATTGTTTTTTGGTGTTAATTTTATTGTCTTTGCTGGGCAGTTCACATTAAAATGATAGTTTAAACAGTTTTGGAACTTTTCAAATTGTAACTCGACAGGATCATTTGAATTGAGAAAATTCCATCTCTCCCTTTGCAACGCAGATAACAAGTGCAACAGATTTTCGTGCCTAGTGTCCCTTATTGCTATTTTTTGATATATTCTCCCTTGCCGGTTTACAATTACTAATAATGGCTTGTTGGCCGTAGTGATCTGCGATTGCTGTGTTGACCATACTTACTTTTACATCTGATACGTTTGTAATGATGTTATCTATTGCAGTTTTTGAAACGGTGGTGAATCTCCTGGGCTCATTAACGGACCACTTTAGACCAAAAGACGTTAATGATCTGATAATAGTTTTGTTATGTGGCTACTAACATCAAACACGTCAATGTTAAAATCTCCCATTATTATGAATTTTGAATGTTTCTTAGTAATTGATTTAAGTATGTATGAAAAATTGAAAAGACGTTTTCTAAATTTCCACTAGGCGACCTGTAAACCCCAATGACTGTAAGTTGGGAATTCTTTGTTTTTAATTTAATTCCGGTGGCTTCCAGATCGTTTTCTATTATATTCTTCAACATCATTGGGATGAAGTTTAAGCCACGTTTAACAAATATTGCAACTCCTCCACCTCGATGGATGCTTCTGCAATATGAATTAGCTCGTTCAAGATTTTTAATTTTCAAATGCTTAATATTGTTTTCATTGAAACCGTGCTCTGTTAAAAGGAGCACATCAAGCTCCAGTTCATCATTTAACAAAGTTAGTTCGTCTAATTTGTTAGTTGCTATTTGTGAATTTTGATGTAGCAAAACGATTCCATTATTTTTTATTGTTTTTGTCTGAATAGCGAATTTTGAAGATATGTGGCTTGAGTCGATTAATTTAGCTCGGAATTTTGAAGAGATGTCCTTAAAAAAAATTTCTATTTGTTTTACTGGGGTTGGGATCTACACTACTATCACTATTAATAAAATGTCTGTATGATAAATTCTATCAGACTGCTTCAGCGAAGGTCTCGTATAGAAGGGTGGTTGGGCTGGATGGTGTCGTCTCTGTATTAGAAGAGGTGCCCATTGCGTGAGGACGGCCGCTTTGTAGTGGAGGCAAACAGGCTAACTTCTCCATTAAGAGTTCGGCTAGTAGACGTTTTCCACTCTTTCTCAGGTGCATGCCGTGAGCAGTGTAGTGTTTCCGGCCGATGCTGCCTATATCCAGCCATTCTATACCTTCATGACGATTGCAAACTTCTTCCATGTTCTCTGAAGTGGTTTACTTCAGAGACAGTCAAGTGAATGGGACTGGTGCTATTGCCGCGAGTGTAGTGTCGGAGCCCTGTTTCCGCCCTAGTCGCGGACCAAGTTGGCGGATCCTACCTCACCTCTAATGCACACAGCGTATATGCCATGTCATCTCTACTTATCTAGTTACAAATACATTTCTAAATAAATTATTCGACATTTTTGAAGTTTCAAACCTTTCTAAACGACAAGAATCTAGTATTCTGACAAACCTGTAAAGACTGGTGAGAGTGATAAGTGGCGAGGTCGGCAGTGGACCGATATCATAATTGGACTCAACAACACTCGCTCCTCCTGTCTGCGCTACTCACACATAAATTTAGGATACAACACCCCTATGGATAAAGTGCACTGCCAAATTATTGACTTATTTTGTAAACCTTTAAAATAAAATTGTCCAGCAATATTTTAAATTTTTTATTTTGTTGTAAACTTCATTTAAATTATTACTTCTAAATCATATTCAGGATGTCTTAAAAGTCAACGCCCAAACTCCAGGCATATTTATGGACTACTTCCAACAAACATTGTTGTGTATTGTCAAATCATATTACTCATACTTTTTTAGCTATTCATGTTTTAACTATTTTTTAATAATTTTTGTAGACAATCTTTTAAATTACTTCTTGTATCACATGTATATATGATATGATTATAAATTAGATATACATTTAGACACAGACGTTATGTTTTACTTTTATGAAAAAAAAAAACATTTCTGTATCTAAGCTAATATTAGTTTGACTTATTTTCTCTCTAAAATTAAATCACAAGAAAGAAGCATTGGCAATATATACGCTACTGGGTGACAGTCCTCGCGTCTTGTAACCTCAGTGTGCGGTTGACAATATATACGCTACTGGGTGACAGTCCTCGCGTCTTGTAACCTCAGTGTGCAGTTGACAATATATACGCTACTGGGTGACAGTCCTCGCGTCTTGAAACCTCAGTGTGCGGTTGACAATATATACGCTACTGGGTGACAGTCCTCGCGTCTTGTAACCTCAGTGTGCAGTTGACAATATATACGCTACTGGGTGACAGTCCTCGCGTCTTGTAACCTCAGTGTGCGGTTGACAATATATACGCTACTGGGTGACAGTCCTCGCGTCTTGTAGCCTCAGTGTGCAGTTGACAATATATACGCTACTGGGTGACAGTCCTCGCGTCTTGTAACCTCAGTGTGCGGTTGACAATATATACGCTACTGGGTGACAGTCCTCGCGTCTTGTAACCTCAGTGTGCAGTTGACAATATATACGCTACTGGGTGACAGTCCTCGCGTCTTGTAACCTCAGTGTGCAGTTGACAATATATACGCTACTGGGTGACAGTCCTCGCGTCTTGTAACCTCAGTGTGCGGTTGACAATATATACGCTACTGGGTGACAGTCCTCGCGTCTTGTAACCTCAGTGTGCAGTTGACAATATATACGCTACTGGGTGACAGTCCTCGCGGCTTGTAACCTCAGTGTGCAGTTGACAATATATACGCTACTGGGTGACAGTCCTCGCGTCTTGTAACCTCAGTGTGCAGTTGACAATATATACGCTACTGGGTGACTGTCCTCGCGTCTTGCAACCTCAGTGTGTGGTTGCTAACACTTCCTGTCTCACTGCCTAATTGAATTGACTGTGATATGATGTAACTCTACAAATTACTGTAAGTAACACACTACCTACTAAATAAACTTGGTGCAAAATGTTTATTTATACTGATACAAAACATTATAAAATGTTGCTGATTTTCATTAATGCTATAGAAAAAGTACGATAAACACGAAGAAGCGAGAAATTCTAAGTCCTCACTTTTGTTTATAGTTTTAGTACATACAGCGTTGGGCAAAAGTCTGGAAGATATTTATTAATTACAAAACCATTTCAAAAAATGTAATGAAACTTTATAGTTATGTACATGTCTCTATACCAAACATTTAGACATATTTTACTTGTTTTTCACATTGCCAGGTTATAACTGCCTGACTGCCCATGATGGAAGTCTTAAAAATTTTAAATGTAATTCTACCTCGATTTATACCTCATTTTAAAGATCTTTGTTTCTAAAACACAAGACTGCAAACCTGAGGTCAAAAGGATGACCCGTTCGCAAAATATAGCGATTCAAAGAATTTAATGTCATATCACTAATTCTTCTCAGTTATACGTCTATTTATAAAACAGTTTCAGGTCCCTGTTGCTGAGTATTTTGTTGATTGTTAACAATCGTAACAAACGACTACGTTATAAAAATAGCTATGCTACTTAACTAAGATAAAAATAAGAAACATGTATTAAAAACATGGTATTTTTGACAGAAGGTTTACCTAACAATAGTTTAAGAATGTTATTATAATAATTTGTTACCTATTTTTTATGAAATTTAATTTCTCATATTCAGTTAGATAAATTATAGATCTACGCAGCAATAGATAATAACTACCTTACCTTTTTCTTAAACAGTGTTAGTTACGTGATATTAAATTCGTTGAGAGGCTAAATTTTCTGACTGGGTCATCCTTTTCATCTCAGATTTGCACTCTTGTGTTTTACAAATAAAGACCTTTAAGATGAGGTATAACTCGAGGGAGGCTTACATTTAAAATTTTAAAAACTTCCTTCATGGGCCATCACTTGGCAATGGGAAAAACAAGTAAAATACGTCTAAATATTTGGTATAAGAATATGTACATAACTGCAAAGTTTAATTAAATTTATTTCAATGGTTTTGACATTAATAAATATATTCCACACTGTTGCCCAACCCTGTATATTTTATCCACATGCTTCAATATTGCAAAATATTATTCATTAGCAAGATCGTCGAAATATGGGTGAATATGAGAGGCGAATAACTGTGGTGAGTTTAGATGAACGAGTCTAGTCATTGTTACTAACTAAGGTCAACTGTTCCTAAAAAATAACTATTTATTAATAGCCCAATAGCCAGGGAACTAAGGCACCTACAGTTTTACGTGGAATCCGAACCACGTACTGTTGGTCTGATTTTGAACTAACTGACAAGCTTGACATCACACACTTACCCACACAACATCTGATCCTTGACTGCCACCCAACATGGACACCCTAAACTTCTCTAGTAGTGTTCACGTCGATGGCAACCACTGAGCAGATCTCGGTATTAAGAGGACTGTGTATAGAATAGAACCTATCGCACACAATCTACTCAACACCTAGTAGCTGGATTACAGCACTGCGCCACTAGAGCCGACAGTGATATAGGCTGTCTTTGATTGAAGTATATTAATCTACTTACACTAACCTAATCATGTCCTGGATTTCATTTTGATACACTTATTTCTTTATTATTACCACCAGAATAATTTATCCAAACTTAACTGAAATATTAGTATTCCTAAATCACAAATGAATTCATTCCATTCGGTCTGAAGTTATTTTCAAACTCTATGTTTTCTCATTGCCACTTCAACTTGTCTCCTGTTACAGTTCTTAATATATGTATGTTCCTGATGGAATGCCTGTCCCCCCTTCACTGAAGTTTATGTGAAGCTTTGTAAGGTTCTTTTGGCAAGAAGATTTCTATAGATTTGAGACAATGGGTATTCAGTAAAGAAGTCTTCCTCTAAGTCCTTCCTCTAGTCATTGTTACTAATTATGGGCAACTGTTCCATAGAAAGAATTATTTATTAATAGCCCAATAGCCATGATTGCATTCAATGTTTAATAATGTAGACAAATATGCTAACAATTAAAATACTAATATAGTATTTCTACGGACTAAAATGAGATATGAACTAGTCTTCACAAAGAAAACACTGGGACAGTTTATCACATTTGGCGTGAAAATAGGCATTTATTCTTATTCATTTATTTAAATTGAAGTTACGTTGCTCGGGTGCAGGTTATTCTCTAAAGCTATTATAGCATTTGACCAAAATGCACCACGTTATTTTATTTTCCAACGATAAAGTTGATTCAGATACAGATTCAGATTTTTAAATACCAAAAAACAAACATTGTCACAGGTAGCCTAATAGTCAACAAAACATAGTTTATACAACAAGTCTTGGTCTAAGTAATACATTGCATACAAGGAACAAATCAAGTCATTTACATAAAAAGTCTCGGATGCAATAGTATTCACCCTGTATCAAGAATGCTTTTAAGGTTTTTTTTAAATTTGTTTAAATCGGTAATTGACTTTAAATACGGAGGCAGAGCATTGTACAGTTTAATGCAATTAAACTGGACTTGTTTCTGAAAAAAAGATGTTTGGTGACGTGGAATATCTAAATATTCATAATTTCGAAGTGAGTAAGAGTGTACTTTATATAATTCAGAGTTAGTAAACAGATGAAGGTGACTGATTCTAAAATATAGATCGATGGGAATGTTAACAAATTGTTCATGCGGAAGATGCTTCTACAGGATTCCCTAGCAGAGAGGCCACAGATTATGCGTACGGTTTTCTTTTGTAATCTAAAAATGTGTAGATTACTTAAACTTTGAGCTCCCCAGATTGCCACCGCATTAGCCAAGTGAGGGGTATACACACCCATAGTACGCTGACAACAGGACCCGCCTATCTGTAAAGCAAGCTAGTCTTCGTAGAATAAATAGCCCCGTGCTAATTCTGCTAGACACCAAGGCAATGTGGCTTGAGAAAACAAGCTTGCTGTCAATTACCAATCCTAGGAATCCAACCTCTGAAGTCGGCGTTATCTCTGAGTCACCTATAATGAAATTGTGATCTAGGTTAGAGTCAAAAGAACGTATGTAGAATTTAACCACTTTAGTCTTTTGTATATTGGCAACAAGTTGATTACTTGTAAACCACTGCAACAAAGCGCTACCATTTAAAAAAGCATCTATTTCTGCTGCTGAACGATCTTGATTAGATACTAGTAAAGATGTGTCATCCACATATAGACATAAGTTGGCATGGTTCACATATCTGGGGATGTCATTAATAAAAATCAAAAATAAAATTGGTCCCAATATGGACCCCTGGGGGACCCCAGTAAGAATTGGTTTCCGTTCTGATTTCTCATGAATCCAAAACTATCCAAATATGGAACTTTCACAATCTGATGGCGACCCACAAGAAAAGAATAAAACCAGTCGAGGGCAACACCCCTAATACCCACGTTCCCCAGTTTTCCCAGAAGTTTATGGTTGACCAAGTCAAAAGCTCGACTCAGATCGAAGGAAAGTCCAATAGTATGCTTTCTACTGTCCAAATGCGTGACAACTTGTGATAGTATAAAGATTTGTATAAAGTTGTACAAAGCATCAACAGTTGACAAGCATGGTCTGAAACCAAACTGTGCTGAAATTAAAATCTTATTTGTTGACAAATAGGGCAGAAGACGGTTGAGCATGAGTTTATCCAACACTTTAGAGAAGAATGACAAGATGGAAATAGGTCTATAGTTTACATAGTCACTTTTGATCACCAGTTTTATAAATATGTGTTATAATTGCCTGTTTTAACGAAGAGGGGGAAAAAACCAGAGGTGAACGAAGAATTAACTAGGTGTGTCAGGGGAGAAGCAGATTCTTTTGTACATTTTTCAACAGATTTGATGACTTTCCATCAACACCCGAAGAACAGCTAAAAGTCAAAGACGCTTTTACTTTTAGCAAGGGCTACTTCCTCCTCTTTAGCAGGCGATATAAATAAAGAATGAGTCACCTGATTTGTAGTAATGGAAGGTGGTGTAGATTTATTGATACCTAATCGATCTCCAATATCGGCAAAGAAAGTGTTGAAATGGTTGGCGACCATTTGTGGATCGATGATCGATTTGTTAAGATCATTTTTCACAATTTGTTTAAATGGTTGCAATAATGTTCAGGTCTCAAGTCATTAATCACCTCCATACCCCCTTGATCTTATTTTTGGAGGAATTAAGGTGGTCCAGAACTATTTGTACTTTTGATGACAGAATAGAAAACTTAAATTGTTTTCGGAGTTTAAGATAAGATCGTTTTAGATGGTATTTGGAATGAAGGTCTTTGGAAAGGTCATAGAAAAACAATAGGCGATTATGTAAATTTATTTGCCTTTTGTTGAGCTGGATTTTTTAAGAATACGTCCGCATCGACAGTATCTTCTTTTTTATAGGAAATACCCAATCAAGAAGGCAACCCAAGGAAGAGAAGAAAGCGTTGTATTTCTCAACCACGTCAACTGCTTTGTACATTTCATTCCAAGACTCACGTGTTAAAAGCAGACCGGAAGTAGCAGGTACCATTTAAATGTAACCCAGCCAAGATGCATTAAAATATTAATTGAAAGTTAAAACCAGTTAAAATTTGAAAGCATATACCCCAAATACTTGAATGGAGCTAACCTTGTAACATTCACTTCTCTCTATAACCTCATGTACAATATAGAAATAACAGTTAATGAATGGCGTTGCTCTCTTGGAGGCTGAATTCATAAATTTAATCTGGAATGTTCTTGGAGTGAATACATTCATATAGTTTGATATATAATTACAACAAGCAAAGTTCTTTTGCGTAGCTAATTGGAATACTGATCTATGGAGGTCCTGTTAAATGCCTTCTATAGTATCATTTTACCTACTATTTCTTATGGAATTATCTTATGGTGTCATTGAGTAATTTTGAACAAACTTCTGAGTGCGGAATAAGCTATGTAGATTATTTATAAATTGACAACCAAGACAGCGACTGAAGCCATGCATAAGAGTATTTAGGAAGTTGGGATTGCCTTGCTTATATAAGAGGCAATATTACGTGCCTCTTATATAAGCAATAGCTCTCTTATAAGAGGCAATATAAGTGGCAATATAACATATGTTCTGGATACATTTACAAGTCTTGATTGCCACGCCAATGGTGCCTGGTTTATCTATTGTTTAATACAAAGTAATCCATTGGTGTTTAAATGGCTTTTCTTAAAGCCGTTACTTAGCTTAATTAATATACTCTTTCCCGGGTTTTATATGCAAGCTCAAGAGGACAGTATCCCAAAGTCTATTGAAGCAACAAGTCATGTTTTATCGATGCTCTCCTTCCAGGGGCTGATATCCGAGCTCAACAAAACAGTATTCTAAACTCAATTGAAGTAACAAGTTATGTTTTACCAGTTCTCTCCTTCCAGGGGCTGATATCCGATCTCAACAAAACAGTATTCTAAACTCAATTGAAGTAAGGAGTTGTATTTAATCAATATTCTTCTTTCAGGGGCTAATATCCAAGCCCAACAAGACATTATCCCAAATTCTATTGAAGAGAAAAGTTATGTTTTATTCTGGCTTACCATCATTGAGATTTAAATTGTTACTCATGTCACAGCCCCTCCTGTAAATTTAACTGTAACACATTGCCGCTATTTTAATTAACTACTGACTATTGCTATAAAGTTTGTATTGTAAAATGCAACAGTAAAAGATTTAAATAAAAAAATGAAGAAATATGAAATATTTTTTAAATCTAATATTTGTTATAAAATAAATACTATTAATTGTTACATAACTGACGTATAGTATTAATTTCAATTGCTTGATTGCTTAGTGCTCTAAATTTCAATATAATTAAACTCCTAACTTCACTAAATATTGTTTGTGTGCATTTTTAATGCATAGTGAGATTAAAATGTGTACATAAACACATGGGTAATAAAAGTGAAATATATTTTATACCTGGGAAATATATGTTTACTTTCCATCTCCTAACATCTTTGACGAGAAGTCAATGTTTCTTTGAACGTCAAATTGAAATTTTCTTACTCGATGTTTTATTTCAGTACAGTTTTCCAAAGGAGAATTGTACATATAATGTTTTATACGAAATAAACAATAAATACTAGTAACTGTTACATAACTGACGTATAGTATTACTACAATTGGTTAATTCCTTGGTGCTTGATTACATTAGTTAAAAATAATAAAACCTATTTTATCGTGCAAATGTAAATTTTGGATCACAATTTTACTAGTGAAAAAAGTTGAAAGAGTTAAAAGTCTTAAGCCTGATTAGTTTTAATTTTAAGCCTGCAGTGCCGCCGCAAGTTCACAAGCTCCCAGAGAAAGATTAGAAAACGCTCACTTCATTTCGTCCAGATCTCTCAGTCTTAGTGTTTTACGTCATATCCCTACAGCCATTATGTACAATGCAGGTTGGTAATAGTTAAATCTTTTTTCATACTTATGAAGGCAATGTAAGGATAGTCAGCCACTGGTTAGCGTAGTCAGTGGTAGAGATTTGAGTCATTTACGGAGGTCAAAAGTACGTTCAGGAAAGTCATTAATATATAACAATACTTGTGAAGGCAATGTAAGTATAGTCAGCCACTGGTTAGCGTAGTCAGTGGTAGAGATTTTAGTCATTTACGGAGGTCGAAAGTACGTTCAGGAAAGTCATTAATATATAACAATACTTATGAAGGCAATGTAAGGATAGTCAGCCACTGGTTAGCGTAGTCAGTGGTAGAGATTTTAGTCATTTACGGAGGTCGAAAGTAAGTTCAGGAAAGTCATTAATATAGAAAGCTATGACACAATATAGATAGTGCACGCCAACTAGCAAGGTTTATTTACTGTTACAATGTATTTGTACTTCCCGATAATATCGTTTACTTACACAAAATAACAAGTCGTGGCCTGATTACTACTGAATACGACGAGCTTAGATTTACCTCTGCGTTCTAATTATAATATTTGTATGTTCAAACATAGTGGCCCTCGTTACGTTAACTGAGTCATCATCCCTTAAGCTACAAAGTCGTACCGTAGAATTCATTAACCATATGTACGTGCGTAATTTAATGTATTAGTTCAACTATTCAGATATTTAAAAAAAAATTGAGTTAATATCACCAACCTGTGGGTATGACACAAGTGAGGCTTTAGGCCAGTTTTATGTTGGGTGTGAACGTAATTTATGCTCTATTTATCGTAGAATCTGTCAGCGTTACATAGTGATAATGGAATCAATTATGAAGGCAAGTGCGTAGAGCTACACTCAAAGACGTCAAACTATTGATTGTTCCCGGATATAAAAAATGTTTGTTGCTTTTTATTTATTAAAAAAATCAATATTTTACATCCTTTTTAGAGGATTATAATATATAAAACTTATAAAAATATTTTCAATTTAACACTAGATCTTTGGTCAAATGGTAGAATATAATTAATTATAAAGTTCAATAGACAATAATGACAGTATTAATGGGTTCCATTCACAGGAGTACAGATGTAATGTTCGGGGCGATGATTCAACATATGACTGTTTACGTAACGAGGTTTACAATAGAGGTGATTGATGTCTGACGTCCTTAAAGTAAAGGATGAGATGTATAATTTACAGACTGGCGCAATAATACGAGTATGGTGTGGGGATGATGACTGTGTTAACCTAAATAGAGCACACTCCTCCTAACTAGTTAAAGTATATTCGTAAGTCTTAGATTTTAAAAAATAATCAAGATTAACTGAATAAAGTTATTGCTTTATTTTTCAGGCAACAACGATAAAATAAATATGTTTTTACTTGATGGATAGATTAGTTATAATTTCAATTGCAAAAATCCACCGTTCTACTGAGTCAATTTCCTACTGTATTCTTCAGCTACCGTTCAATTCATTATCGTTCACTGATCTGCATGCTTTCTCCCCCCAACCGTCCACTCCTCCAAACTATGTTGCCATTCTAGGCCATTGGCTATCTAAAGAGAGAGATAAATGCCCCGCCGTCTACCCCCTTGGCCTGTCCGCTTACACGGCAAGGTTAGGTAAGTAGCTTTGGGACATTCTCTCCTCAGTGCAAAGGCCAGGCCCGTCGAGCCCTGCACCCGACTCCAAGTGATACCACACAGACCAACTCTGCGTTCGCCTTTATGCATGGCCTGTGGTTACAGAGAACAGCCCCAACACGGTATAGGTCTGGGGCATGTGCACGTGGGTGTGCATGCACGTGGAAGTACATGGGTCACGCTTACTTCCCGGGGAGGACTTCCTGTGGGACGCCCGGTACCGTCCGTGGTCGACTATGGGTAGACCCATATCGATCCACTCCTGGTGAGGGTGTCTACCTTGAGACATTAGTTAGCCCCCTTGGGATGAACCTGCGAGGATCCCCACCTGGCCGAACCCTAGCCAGGTGGACTCTCTTGCACTTTAATAACAATGAACTGTCTTGGCATCTTGACACAGCTAGGCTGCCGATGTCTCCACAGTTCAAGGAATGCCAACTTGCCCTCACCCTGGCGGGTTGCACCTTTTGCAAGGAAAGACCCGCCAGAGGCCAATAAGGGATTGCTGTAGGGAGCCGGTTCTCCACCGAGACTACCGAGCCCCCAAAGGATTAAACCTTAAGAGAGTAAAAGTTACCCCTACACCACACCGAATTTCCCACTGCACCCATAGACACGGACCAGTAAAACTCTCAAGTGTCCAAGGCTCAAACATACTGGTTGCGTGAGAGTTTAGTCTGACAGTCAAGAATTATATGCTGCTTTCAGCATTCTCAGAAACATGCCATAATCGCTATCTAAAATCTATGTTGTGAAGTCTGTTTGCAATGCTAGCTTATATGACCACTAGATTGAATCCTAAAATGAATCTAATTAAAGAATTATTCACAGTACTCGTTTTCTTTTTGCCTCCTTCGCCTTCCTTGTTACATGGTTACAAATTAAATCGGAGTGCACACCTCATGAACAGTACCGCAGGACATACCCCTCTTATGTAGTGTCATCTTTATTTTTAAATATTATCATATGTTTTCGGAAACGTATTTTTCTAATTCTCCATTGGAAAATCGATGATAAGATGGTGTTGTATCATGTTCCATTATACTCTTGCATGACAATGCAAACTCTCCAGAAGTAAAGTAGTGGTATTATCAGTTACAAAAGGTTTATGATTTTCATTTCTACATATTAAAATCTTCATTTTTTATTATTAGGGACATTGTCATTAAAGTTAATCTTGATTGTCTCTGCCCATTTTGATAAAGCGTCTACAACATGTAGGATTCATGAAGTGACCTGTAAAATCAACATACTCCAAAGATGATTTTATTAAATGTTGCCTAGAACAGTATCTCCGAGGTTGTAGAGTTCCCTCAAGCTACGACAGTTTTATTGCTTGTTTTTTACCCGGCCACCAAACACGATTCCGGTGGACTTTAATTTTGACTGCCCTTGGGTGGGTATTATGAAGGTTCACCAGAATACATTGTACCTGCAATGGAGGAATAACCATTCTTATTCCCTACAATGAGCACCTTTCGTACATAGACATAACTCTTGCTATGAACAGAGACCTTCTGTTCAGATAAAGTTATTTTGCCTAGCCGTAGCCAACCATAAATCACATTTTTTTCTTTACTTTACTAAAAGTCTCTATCAGTTGTTATACCCACCTCTTTGCTTGTCATAAAAATTCTCCTTTGAAATTGGTCCTACCACTTTTATTTTACCTGCGTCAGTTTCATAAAAAAAACTTCTTATCTTCTCCGTCAGGTAAACCAGCAGAGATATTTCACTCTGCCCAATTTTTTAGTGAATATCCAATTTCTAAGTGAAATCGGACAAAAACAATACCCCACATTGCAATGTGCATACACTGGATTAAGGAACTCACTTTCAAGATTAAAAAGGTAATAATCCATTATCAGTTTGAATTGGATTCTGAAATAGTCATTGGTGAACGCGAATTTGATTGATGCATAAATAATTATATACAAAACTTCTCGCACTATCTGTAACTAACTAGGGGATACCCCTCAACGCTTCGCATGCCAACCCCGTAACTAACTGCGCTCGTCACACTTCGGCCTTTAGCTTCGGCTTGTGACTTTTTACTACAAATAACGTAAAATCACAATATTACATTTATTTACAGTTTCTCATTTACATTAATTACTACCTATTTATTAGTATAAACATCTCATGATATTACTTGGCAAATTTCAAACGTGTTCATTTAATTTGGTTTTTTTAACAGCTGAAGATTTAAAAAAATAAATAAAATAACTGCATTAGATTACCACTGAAAGCTTCAAGTCCAGTAGAGCGCAGCCCTGCAGTCGAATGTGAATAAAACCATGCTTACAACCTTCCCTGGTTTAATATTATGAAAGGTCTAAATTTCTCATATTACAGAGATAAGAACATTGCTTACATTGTTTAAATTCAAACAGCTGTTAAAACTTGTTGTAAATCATTATTTACATTTGAACATCTGTTACTTTTCAACTAATTTAAATGTCTCCCCATGTTATTCTTATGGCCGAAAAACGTACTTTAAGGGCTTCCCGTATCCTTCAGCGTAAAAATATTGAATAGTTAAGACCTTATTGCACAATTACGAACACAGGCAAACTGTTTGACACCCCGTCCGTTTAAATTGATCAAGATATAAGGGAGGAGTTGCGTTGACAAAAAACGGCTTCACGTATTATTCTCGTATTCTTCACGAGATGTATGTTCTGGTGGTGGAATGCATACATATATCCTGTCTTAGCTAATGAACAATGATCGACAATCACACAAACCATTTCCATTGATGATGTATCAGCTAATACTAATACTGGGGCTGATACTTGCACTTGGTGTGAAGGGTAGCTGGGGGACAGATAGTATTACTTATTCGGTATGGTGTTGGGTGCAGACGTAGTCACGATTTTGTATATCATGACGCTCTCAAGAAAAAATTTAGATGAGGCGACATTATGAAAATAATGGCCGAGTTAAAGTTGTTTTCCAGATTCTTAATGAATCACTAGCTTCTTACAGTGTACAATTCAACTTTACTTAGACAACAATCCAAATATCTTTAAGAGATAACGTGGTAGGGGAAGTTATCCTATATGTTTGCAACAGAAAGTTGCCTTTTCTCGATTCGAGTCTTACTGGCTGAAGTGACTATTGGTTCTTACTGAAGCACATTAGGTATAATATTATTTTGGGGATAATTTTAATATATCTATGTGTGTATTTATCAAACGAGAGATCAATATTTAAACATTAATACACAAGTACTTTGGTCTTTAAATATTATTTTATTTTGATACTATTTATATGTATATATTAAACATTTTATTATTTTGGTGGTTGGCTGTGAAGTAGGAATTTCTGAAACTGGCAGTGCTTCTAGGCTAAACGGTTATGTATATCAAAATAATACAAAGAGTAAAAAGTCTTACAATCACCATTAAAACTAAATCCATCATAAAAACTAGGGATTCCTATAAGACATTTCAAAGTCAACCTCCATATTGGAAATTAGCATATTTATAATTTGAAGTACGCAATTCAAAAAGCATAAAAAATTAGGTAAAGTTCCCTATTTAAAGTTTGCTGTTAAATAAGTACTTTTTGAGATCCCGATTGTGGCCACCTTGAGTTGATCATTCTGTATATAGTATGTATTGTATTTTAGATTAGTACTGAGTGACTAAAGATAGTTCATCATAGTTTTACGTCTTCATTCTAGTTATTTTTACTGTAATTTATGGACTCAGAATTTATTGTGCAGAACTTATAGTATTATCAAATGGATTAATAAATAAATTCAATAAAAATTTATAGTTTAACAATCATTTACATGCAATATTACTAATAGGTCTATAAATCTGGTACCTATATGTAATAATATACTAAATTAACAACAACTTATAATCTTTGTATGTATAAATCTTTGTATGTATCTTTGTATGTATCTTTGTATGTATAAACATAGGCCTAGTAATTGTAAATAATTATAGTGGCAATCTTATACAAACTCTGTGTACTTCATCACTTGGGAAAGTATTTTACCACAAAGTAGTTATGTGAATAATATTAAGTGTCTAGCAAAGATAAATTAATCTGAAAGAAGTAAATAATTCAATCATTACCATGTTAAAATCAATTCAGATCAATTTAAGTTTGCAAAAGGTATTTGTTGGCTCTTTTATTCCTAAATAAGCCATAATTGGCAGAAATTCAAAGCAGAATGTCTTATGTAATAGTTTCGAGCTGCTAACCCAGTTTCATCGAATCCCTACAAGTCCTTTATTGTAAGTTGAATTGCTTGTACAATTGTTAATAGCTCTTAGGAACTTGTCAACACAAATACAAAAGATGAAATGAATTACAACGTCTTTTAAACTTTCAATACTGACATTATTTACATTTTAGGTCACCTAATGCCGTTTCTACAGAAACCATTGTAGATGTAGTACACTGTATCGTGGTGGTTCTGACAGTGTTGTAAATAATGTGATTTCACCCTTTGGCTACTAACTGTTTCTTTACTTACATTATAGGTCACCTAATGCCATTACAACAGAAACCATTGTATATGTAGTACAGTGTATCGTGACGGTTCTGACAGTGTTATAAATAATGTGATTTCACCCTTTGGCTACTAACTGTTTCTTTATTTACATTATAGATCACCTAATGTCATTACCACAGAAACCATTGTAGATGTAGTACAGTGTATCGTGACGGTTCTGACAGTGTTATAAATAATGTGATTTCACCCTTTGGCTACTAACTGTTTCTTTATTTACATTATAGATCACCTTATACCGTTTCCACAGAAACCATTGTAGATGTAGTACACTGTATCGTGACGGTTCTGACAGTGTTATAAATAATGTGATTTCACCCTTTGGCTACTAACTGTTTCTTTATTTACATTATAGATCACCTTATACCGTTTCCACAGAAACCATTGTAGATGTAGTACAGTGTATCGTGACGGTTCTGACAGTGTTATAAATAATGTGATTTCACCCTTTGGCTACTAACTATTTATTTATTTACATTATAGGTCACGTAATGCCGTTTCCACAGAAACCATTGTAGATGTAGTACAGTGTATCGTGACGGTTCTGACAGTGTTATAAATAATGTGATTTCAAACTTTGGCTACTAACTGTTTCTTTATTTACATTATAGGTCACCTTATACCGTTTCCACAGAAACCATTGTAGATGTAGTACACTGTATCGTGACGGTTCTGACAGTGTTATAAATAATGTGATTTCACTATTTGCTACTAACCGTTTCTTTATTTACACATAATCTCGTAACTAATTAAGTTACACAATATTAAATACTTACAATATAAGTTAGTAGAGCGCTATTAATATAAACATTATTTTAGAAGATGAAAACCTCATATGTACAGTTATTTATGTTCCTTAAATAACAATAACTGTTTGTTATTGTTGGTGTCCTTCTATTATATATCAGTTGTTATGCTTTGTTTGTTGTTATTTTTGTATCAAATTGTTTTTAGTATTTGTTTATATATAATCTGTTATTTTAGTTTTTGTTATAGAATTTTATATGATGTTACGGTTTTTTTATGTTTTTGATATGATCTTAATCAATAATATAATTAATGAAGCATAGCATATGCACTGAATGAAATAAAATAGCAATTACAAGGAACAAATTAACATTTGTTTACATCAAGAAATAGATTTAAATTTACTGATTGTGGTGGCACTTGTGGTTTATTATGGCCTGTTGTACTTTTATTAAATTCCAACTTATAGAACACATATAATTAGACACAGTATTATTACTGACTGTCCAGAAATGATCAGTTTAGGCCTAGCCATAGAATTTTAGTTATTAGAAGCATTCTACACTGTAACTGAAACTTCTATTTTACTTTTATAATCTTTAATGTAGTGTGTGGCCTATTAAAATTTGTGAGATGGCTTATTAAAATCCTTTTTGTCAGGTTTCTAACTTGTGTTATAGGTATACCTCTCAGGTTTGATATGCTATATTGTTATATTATAGAACTGATTAACATCATTGTAGAAATTTGTTAGTACACCACACAGAATACAAAACTAGCTAGATTAACAAGCTAGTTACTCTGGACACAGAATTCACACATAAATAACACACTGATCTAATTGTGACATAAAACACCTTTTATAGTGGGTTATTTAATTATATAACTCACTATAAAATATATAAACAAAAAAATGAAATCACTTAAAACACTTTTTTCTAAAGGGGCACACATTTTCCTGCAATAATAAATTTTTTGGCTTATATAATTAATTTGTTTGAAGGACTCTGCAGACAAGTGTATGCCAAATTATATGAACTGTCATGCAGGAAGGACAGAACAGGAAGAAAGTTATGTAAGAACCAGAACAGACCCCACCCCAAAGATTGTGGGTTCCTTAGAGGCTGAATACTAAAGAATGCAACTGGGCTTAGTGACTAGATTTTTGTGATTTCAAGCTTGAAACACTGTAAGTGTCGCCGTCTCGCCGTCTCACCGTCTCGCCGTCTCACCGTCTCACCGTCTCACCGTCTCGCCGTCTCACCGTCTCACCGCGCGCACGAAGGCGAATAACGTTATATTGGTAATGATTATATTTTATATCATTTCAAATTAAAGTAATGATTTCCGTCTATAGCTCTTATGGCTCAATTTTAATTTTAACATCAAAGTCTCAGAGACTGTTATTTCTGTATATAATGTATTTTTATGAAAAAATACGTTTCATTCAACAGTTGTATTCATTATATTTTATAATAGTTATGGCCATTATGCACACATCCTGTATAGCTAAAAATCTAAATAAGTGCTTTTTTGTTTATTTTATTTTGTATACTAAGAAAAATATTATATAGTAAACTTAAATCACAAATTATTCATTTTTATACGTTTTAGTTACAAATACGTTTCGTTATAGTTTTTCTAACGTGTATATGTTTTAATTACCTTAAAAGTGTTATGTTGTATATTTTGTCTACTATTGCATATCATGTCTTACTACATAGTTAATTCAATAGTTTGTGTTAAGTAATGTTGTCGCTGCTGGGCGGGCGGCGTGTTGTTGGGCGAGAATTCTTCAAAACATCAACGATGACAGCAATGTTTTTCCTTTTTGATCGATGTTTAGAACTTACTGACGGTAATCAGTTTTCTTTGTTTTTCAATATAGTTTATTTGATGTGTCAAAAAATTAAAACACACAACCCACTCTGACTGCAACCAACTCTGACAACACTGACTCGCTACGCACTTTCATAGATAACACATTACTCACTGATAGCCTGACTACGCCAACTGGGACCCTGTTTTACTATCCTTAGATGTTAATTCTTGTACTGTTCATTTTTTAAATATAGTTCTAGGCTTTGTTGAGAACTCCAAAAAATTGGCTCGGATTATGAACACACGATGTAAAAAATTTAAACCCTGGATATCTGCAGAACTAATACAAGCCATTCGTGAAAGAGACAAACTTAGTAAACTAGTCAATAGACAACCATTTAATACAAATCTGAGAAACCAGTTTAGAGAGTTAAGGCAAAACTTAAGTAACTTTTAATTCGTTATAAAAAGATTTTTAAGGATAAAAAAATAAGGAGATAAGTTAATTCAAAGTGAAAGAAATCCGAAATTATTCTGGAGTACAATAAATGAGCTTGCGGAAAAAAAATAAGAAAAGACTCATTCCCTATACAAAAACATTTGCCTAATAAATCCTATTATACTCATGATATCTGTTTCAGACAGTCTATTCAAGTGTCGGCCAGAATCGGGCAAATGCTATAAAACCAGTGGTCGTTGACGATAACTTTACGATCACAACTGTTACTGGACATGTGTCCAGTCTGCGGGGCGGGTCGCGACGGTGTATCGGCCAGAATCTGGCAAATGCTGTAAATCATTTGCGATTTTTTTTGTAAATCAAATGCTGTAAATAATAGGTCGTTGACGATGACTTTACGATCACAACTGTTACTGGACATGTGTCCAGTCTGCGGGGCGGGTCGCGACGGTGTATCGGCCAGAATCTGGCAAATGCTGTAAATCATTTGCGTTTTTTTTTTTTTTGTAAATCAAATGCTGTAAATAGTAGGTCGTTGACGATGACTTTACGATCACAACTGTTACTGGACATGTGTCCAGTCGGCGGGGCGGGTCGCGACGGTGTGTCGGCCAGAATCTGGCAAATGCTATAAATCCAGTGGTCGTTGACGATGACTTTACGATCACAACTGTTACTGGACATGTGTCCAGTCTGCGGGGCGGGTCGCGACGGTGTATCGGCCAGAATCTGGCAAATGCTGTAAATCATTTGCGATTTTTTTTGTAAATCAAATGCTGTAAATAGTAGGTCGTTGACGATGACTTTACGATCACAACTGTTACTGGACATGTGTCCAGTCGGCGGGGCGGGTCGCGACGGTGTGTTGGCCAGAATCTGGCAAATGCTATAAATCCAGTGGTCGTTGACGATGACTTTACGATCACAACTTTTACTGGACATGTGTCCAGTTTGCGGGGCAGTTCGCGACTGTGTATCGGCCAGAATCTGACAAATGCTGTAAATCTAGTGGTCGTTGACAATGACTTTACGTTCACAACTGTTAATGAGTACGTGTCCATTATCCGGACAGGTCGCGACGGTGTGTCAGCCAGAATCTGGCATATGCTATAAACCCAGTGGTCGTTGACGACGATTTTACGTTCACAACTGTTACTGAGTACGTGTTTATTATCCGGGCAGGTTGCGACTATGTGTCAGCCAGAATCTGGCATATGTTATAAACCCAGTGGTCGTTGACGATGACTTTACGTTCACAACTGTTACTGAGTATGAGTCCAGTCTGCGGGGCGGGTCGCGACGATGTGTCAGCCAGAATCTGGCATATGTTATAAACCCAGTGGTCGTTGACGATGACTTTACGTTCACAACTGTTACTGGACATGTGTCCAGTCTGCGGGGCGGGTCGCGACGGTGTATCGGCCAGAATCTGGCAAATGCTGTAAATCATTTGCGTTTTTTTTTTTGTAAATCAAATGCTGTAAATAGTAGGTCGTTGACGATGACTTTACGATCACAACTGTTACTGGACATGTGTCCAGTCGGCGGGGCAGTTCGCGACTGTGTATCGGCCAGAATCTGACAAATGCTGTAAATCTAGTGGTCGTTGACAATGAATTTACGTTCACAACTGTTACTGAGTACGTGTTTGTTATCCGGGCAGGTCGCGACGATGTGTCAGCCAGAATCTGGCATATGCTATAAACCCAGTGGTCGTTGACGATGACTTTACGTTCACAACTGTTACTGAGTACGAGTCCAGTCTGCGGGGCGGGTCGCGACGGTGTGTCAGCCAGAATCTGGCATATGCTATAAACCCAGTGGTCGTTGACGATGACTTTACGTTCACAACTGTTACTGAGTACGAGTCCAGTCTGCGGGGCAGCTCGCGACGATGTGTCAGCCAGAATCTGGCATATGTTATAAACCCAGTGGTCGTTGACGATGACTTTACGTTCACAACTGTTACTGGACATGTGTCCAGTCTGCGGGGTGGGTCCCGACGGTATGTCGGCCCAGCTAGTTACAGAACATACTACTATAGGCCTCTGATTCATTTAATGTTAAGCCTAACTACTGGAATCTGTTCCGATAGTTTAAAAATCACAAAAGTGTTTCCTTTTTATAAATCAAACGACATTACCAAACAAAATAATTTTCGACCTATATCTTTAAAAAGTGTTGTTTAAAAATAGTAGGAAAAGTGGTCAAAGATCAGCTTGTCTCATATCTTCAAAAGAATAGATTTTTTGTGATCAACAATACGGATTCAAAGCAGATAAAAATATCTCCGATGCACTCTTCGACGTAGGTAAAGAAATAAATTTCGCCAATTCACAAAACTGGTATTGTATGCTTACATTCTTAGATCTCAAAAAAGAATTTGACTGAGTGGATAGAAATAAACTCTTAAAAAATGTTGAGGTTATTGGAGTTCGTGGTACCTCCCTCTCTTAATATTTGTGGGGTCAACAGTGGAATGTTACCAGTAGACTACATGGTTGTACAAGGCAGTAACCTTGAACCTATTTTATTTTTAATTTATATCAATAATGTATTAAACATTAATATAAATGGACAGTTGTTTTTATTTGCAGACGGTACTTTAATTCTTTTTAGAGGTAAAAATTGGCAAGAAATGCATGACAACACTACTGCAGATCTTGCACTAATTAAAAAATGGCTCGACCAAAATACTCTTTTACTTTAAGTTTCGATTACTAAATTCATGCCCATTTCATTAAACCAAATTTCCTGTTATCCCTTAGAAAACATAAAAATTCACAGTTGCAATTATTTACGTGGCTTCATTACGGCATGCAATTGTCAATCATTGAAAAGGTATCAAGTTATAAATATTTAGGCGTTGTTTTTGACGTTCGAATGAGATGCTCTGAGCATATCCGACATTTAAGTAACAAATTAAGGAAGTATATTTATGTATTTCAGCATATACACTTGTATTCAATCATCGTTTGGAATTATTGCCTGGGGTGGGGCACAAAAGTCAATTTACTGCAAAAATCAATACTAAAAACTGCGATTGGTAAATCAAAACGATTTCCTACTGATCTACTCGTATTATTCAACGAAACGAAGATTTTCAGTATCAGACGACTCTTCATAAAACGTTATTGGTTCATATTTATAAAAATGTCAACAATGTTTCAACCTATATGTCATTTCTATATTACTCGTTATTCCCAGATAATCGCAATAAAAACACCAAAATTAATAAAGTCCATTTCATTGACAAATTCACACTACATTTACCATACAATATACAAAAATATATGTCAATATTTTAGTCAAAATAATTTGTTTAATTCACTAACGATTTAAATATAATATGGAGTATTAAATCAAGTTCGAAAAGCGAATACAATTGTTGTGATCTTGTTGTTTGGTTATGTTGTTTAGGATTAAGAATAATCACTGTGTCATTCTCTTAACAATTGTTATAAATATGCAGTTCACAGCCGTCCCGTCCATGTAGGCGTTCTCTTAACAATTGTTATAAATATGTAGTTCACAGCCGTCCCACCCATGTAGGCCTGTTCTCTTAACAATTGTTATAAATATGTAGTTCACAGCCGTCCCACCCATGTAGGCCTGTTCTCTTAACAATTGTTATAAATATGCAGTTCACAGCCGTCCGACCCATGTAGGCCTGTTCTCTTAACAATTGTTATAAATATGCAGTTCACACCCGTCCCACCCATGTAGGCCTGTTCTCTTAACAATTGTTATTAATATGTAGTTCACAGCCGTCCCACCCATGTAGGCCTGTTCTCTTAACAATTGTTATAAATATGCAGTTCACAGCCGTCCGACCCATGTAGGCCTGTTCTCTTAACAATTGTTATAAATATGCAGTTCACACCCGTCCCACCCATGTTGGCCTGTTCTCTTAACAATTGTTATAAATATGCAGTTCACAGCCGTCCCGTCCATGTAGGCCTGTTCTCTTAACAATTGTTATAAATATGCAGTTCACAGCCGTTCCACCCATGTAGGCCTGTTCTCTTAACAATTGTTATAAATATGCAGTTCACAGCCGTTCCGTCCATGTAGGCCTGTTCTCTTAACAATTGTTATAAATATGCAGTTCACAGCCGTCCCACCCATGTAGGCCTGTTCTCTTAACAATTGTTATAAATATGCAGTTCTAAGCCGTTCCACCCATGTAGGCCTGTTCTCTTAACAATTGTTATAAATATGTAGTTCACAGCCGTCCTACCCATGTAGGCCTGTTCTCTTAACAATTGTTATAAATATGTAGTTCACAGCCGTCCCACCCATGTAGGCCTGTTCTCTTAACAATTGTTATAAATATGCAGTTCACAGCCGTCCGACCCATGTAGGCCTGTTCTCTTAACAATTGTTATAAATATGCAGTTCACACCCGTCCCACCCATGTAGGCCTGTTCTCTTAACAATTGTTATAAATATGTAGTTCACAGCCGTCCCACCCATGTAGGCCTGTTCTCTTAACAATTGTTATAAATATGCAGTTCACAGCCGTCCGACCCATGTAGGCCTGTTCTCTTAACAATTGTTATAAATATGCAGTTCACACCCGTCCCACCCATGTTGGCCTGTTCTCTTAACAATTGTTATAAATATGCAGTTCACAGCCGTCCCGTCCATGTAGGCCTGTTCTCTTAACAATTGTTATAAATATGCAGTTCACAGCCGTTCCACCCATGTAGGCCTGTTCTCTTAACAATTGTTATAAATATGCAGTTCACAGCCGTCCCGCCCATGTAGGCCTGTTCTCTTAACAATTGTTATAAATATGCAGCTCACAGCCGTCCCACCCATGTGGGCCTGTTCTCTTAACAATTTTTATAAATATGCAGTTCACAGCCGTCCCACCCATGTGGGCCTGTTCTCTTAACAATTGTTATAAATATGCAGTTCACAGCCGTCCCGCCCATGTAGACCTGTTCTCTTAACAATTGTGAGATAATAATAAGCCTTTTTATTGTTACTTTTATAAACATTTATTACTTTCAAGTAATTCACTTAAAATTACTCTCCTAGTATGGGGAAACTTGAATGTGTGGTAGTTTGGAATAATATGTTGCCGGCGTGGTGGCTCAGTGGCTAAGGCTTCGGACTGCGGAGGGCAAGGTCCAAGGTTTGAATCACCACTGAGCCAACGGTCGGTACTTCTCTCGTTGAATAAAGTTGACGCACAGGCCTGCAGGCCCATGTCAACTGACGAGTGAAGTTAAAAAAAAAAAAAAATTGTGCTGGCGCGGCCGCAAATGTACACAAACGATATTAAGAATTATCTCTGTCAGTTATTATTGTTATAATTATTTTTTATTACTAAAAAAAACTTCACTTGCCAGTTGACATTGGCCTACAGGTCTGTGTCAACTGGCGAGTGAAGTTAAAAATTGTTTTATCATAAAATGGGTTTGCTAACTCATAACTCTTGCTCTTTGCTCTTTTAATAGTTTTGAATCCACATGCTCCACCATATGGCGATTATATTTAATCAAATATAAAACAAGAATAATCATAATTGGTGAAAAATACCTTGAAATTACAACAAGGGCATAAAACGTGAAGTAATAAGAAGTAATACATTGATTAATTAGATCATATAGTAAAAACCAAATAATCGAAAGCTACGCTTAACTGCTACAAAAGGTAACGAAAGAAAGAATCTATTGAAAAAGTTTATAAATTGTGTTAGCTATACAGGCATGAAACTTGTTATGTACATGATTCCTAAATTACCCATTAAAAATTGTCTTATTGTTAAAGAAGACGATAGGTACTACAGAACTCTCTTAAATTACCTCCAATCCACGCGCCTACGGCCTCACGGTCGGTACCGCGCCGACAATGGCAATGGCAGCATTTGTTTTTAATTAGGTACACGGAAAACTGTTGGTTTTACAGGAAAAAGCTTAAATCAAAATTTTGGATCATTTCATTATTTAGAACTTTCCTGCTGGCGAGACTTCTCAAACTCAAAAATAGAAAAATCCCTTACAATGTCAAATGTTTAAGCCATGGTAATATTTATCTTTTATTGTTTGGTTATTATATTAAATATTATTTCTTTATTTAGTTTTAAATATAAATTTTAAATATTATGAAGTAAATGTTATTCATAACAATAATACCTTAAACCTACAGGAAATGGTTCAAAAGACAGTGGGAAAGAAAGTCTACAAGATCTGTGGAGCGAATACCCCATGCTGACGTCATGCGGCCACAGCGGGCAGACGGTCGGATGCGCAGTAGCACACCTTACTTACTTACACCATGGGAAGGTTGGTTGGGTGTAGGGGTAAATAGGAATAATAGCAGCCCTTATCTAACTTGAGAAAATGTTAATATGCTTACTAATATCATAAAAATTATATTCGTTCTTGTATATTGAAAAGAAAATCCAAAACAAAAACTGTGAAAAGAACATTGTCTTTAATTGATGTGTCCTTTTTATGCTTGTAAATTTAGCTTTGTTGTGTTAAAGATTATTAATGGGCTTGCGAATAATAGAAACTGATTTCATGCAATAAAACACTTTTACTTTTTTTACAAATAAATATTTTTGTTACATTTAATGACATGAAATAATAACAAAAACCTATGGATTGTGCTTGTGTTAACACATAACAGTAATATTGAAAGTATATCATTCAGTTTATTAAAACAGCTTTTACGTTTATAACTAATATATATCAAGAGGAAAATAACTTATTTATAAATATATTAAAAGATATAGGCAAAAGGTATTACAAACATGTTACGTTGGTACAAATTGCTGAATTACTCACATGTATGTACAGACTGCTTAAATACATCAAAATGTTTACAGCATACACAATTTTACAATGTGTTAAATAATATTACAATAAGTAATATATAGATTTGAATAGTCATTTTAGTTTAAACTATGTACTAAAATAGTTTTATTTTATAGGGAACTAAAACAGTATGAGAAATCAATTACCTATCAATTTCAAATTGTAATATGTAATAAGATAATATATTGCGCTTCAATTAAATTGGTTATTTATTTATGATAATGAGACATAGTGAGGGTAAAAATAAAACTCAACATGTAAATATAAGTCGTGGAGGATGCTAAGGAAATGTGTTTGAGTAGT